>PVKP010002574.1:96985-121693 GCA_004027715.1 Plecturocebus donacophilus
TCCTCAGCAATTGCATAGCATTTCACAGGTTTAGATAAAATATTGGTTGGCTGCTTATTTGTTATTTTCATCCCCTATTCCTTCCTGTCTCCATTGTTAAGCACAATTATTGGCATAAAAGAGGTTTTTAATACCCATTTTTAGACTGCATTCTAGCCTGGGCAATAAAACAAGAATCCCATTCTCTCTCCCTCTTTCTCTTCCTCTTTCTTTCTCGCTTTCATTCTTTTTTTTTCTTTCTTTTGCTGTTTCTTTCTTTCTCCTTTTCTCTCTTTTTCTAAAAAAAAAAAAAAAAAAAAAAAAAATTAGACCAGAGCAGGAAATCTTTGGATTTAGATAGAGTTGTATATTTCTGTTACCATTTATAAGTAGAGGGACCTTCAGCAAATTACTTAATTTTGGGGATCCTATGTTGCAAACTGTATAGCTATTTATATAACCCTGAAGAAAATTTTTCATGTGTACACTGACCTTTTTAAATTGAATTATTACTTGTTCATTGTGGCATATTAGTTTAAAATGTGTCTATGCAATTCTATATGTAAAATATATACTCTTTACGTACTAAGTTCAGCAAAGTGGGAGCATATATATTTAAGATATATATATATATATGAATGTTATAAGGCATTTACAGGATTTGTTGAAGTTTTGTTTTAAAAATAGAATCAGTGTATTTATTTTGTGTGGCTATGTTTCTAAATTTACATCTTTTAAGCATTAGCACTCCGTATAGTGGATTTGGTTTTCTGTAGAAGTTATCTTCTAATAGAAGTTTTTGAATGACTCTAACAAAGGTTAATTCTACACTTAATTCAGGCAGCCTCCAATGACATTGTTTTTTTAACATTAGTCAGAAAATGATAAACTGAAGCAACTAAAATGGATTGTGGTTAATATTACTGTCAGGTTGATGAATAATCCTGACATACACCAGCAACACACTGCCAGTCAGTAATCCTTCTCAAAGTTAAGTATTTATTCTCTAATCATGCTAAGTTACTGTGATGTGGAGTGACCATTTATTATTATTTATAAATGAATTGTTTTATTGCATAGCATTACTAGTTTTATCCTGTAATGCTTTGTATTAATTTGGTGCTGCATATACAAACTGAGGTGGGTTTAGAGTAGGGAATATCTACTGTTAATTTACATAGGAACTATTTTCAAAACACTTAGGAAATTTTTTTTTAAGTTTAATTAGTAGTAGTAACTATCCTCCTGATTTGAGGCTTGGCTATTTTTTTCTTATTATAGAAAGTAAGTTTAATAGAAGGACATTTATTAACATGTATGCATTTGTAGCTTTTAAAATACACTTGCATGTATCAACTTCTGATTCTTATCTTGCCTACAATTTTAAAAGTTACTTGGTATGTGAATATATAATATGCTTTTTTTGCAGTGGATAATGTAATAAGTTATCTTTTATTCTGTGTTCAAATTCCCATCCAATTCTTTATTCTTAAAGTTCTGTTCAATGTATTTATTCAAATAATTGACGATTAAATATTTGCTGGGCATCTTTCGTCTACACTATTCTGAGGACTCTGACAGAAACAAAAGTGAATGAAATTGTTCCTACTTTTAAAGACCTTTATAATTGCATGTATGTTATATTTAAAACATTTCTACAAGAATAATCAGAAAACATGTTTGTATAGCTTAAGTTTTAGATTGTCTCACTTGTAGAAAATGAATCTTTTTAAAAATGTGAATCCAAAATTTATCATTTGAAGCAAGTTTTTTTGGAAGTGGAAAGAAGGAAATTCTGCAAACAAAATCATGTTACTGTTGGCTCAATATATAAATTAGAATAGACAAAGAGATTTTTTTTAATATAAGAGGAAAAGAAAATCAGTAGTTTTACTGGGATATACATCCTGTTGAACTGCTCTAACTTATTTACTTTAAAATAAAAGATCTTACAAATCCACACGCCTACAGTGAACTCATATCTGACAAAGGGATCAAGAATGGACACCGGGGAAAAGACGATCTCCTCAATAAATGGCACTGGGAAAACTGAATATTACTGTGCAGAATGACACTAGACCCTATCTCTAGCCAGATACAAAATCAAATCACATGGGTTACAGACTTGAATCTAACACCTCAAACTGTGAGACAAGAAAACACTGGGGAAACCCCCAAGACTGGTCTGCACAAAAACCTCTCAATCAATACCCCATAAGCACAGGCAACCAAAGCAAAAATGGGCAGATGGGATCACATCAAGTTTAAAAAGGCTTCTGCACAGCAAAGGAAACCATTAAAAAAGTGAAGAGACCAGCCACAGAATGGGAGAAAATATTTGCAAACCACTCATATGGTAAGGCTTAATAACCAGAATATGTAAGGAGCCAGGTCTATAGGAAAAATATCTCATAATCCAATTTTTAAAATAGGCACAAGGTTTGAATAGACATTTCTCAAAAGAAGACATTCAGATGGCATGCAGGCATATGGAAAGGTGCTTAACATCGCTGATCATCGGAGAAATGCAAATCAAAACTGCAATGAGCTATCATCTCACCCCAGTTAAAATGGCTTATGTTCAAAAGACAAACAATAACAAATGCTGGCAAGCATGTGGAGAAATGAGAACTCTTGTACACTGTTGGTAGGAATATAAATTAGTGCAACCACTATGGATAACAATTTGGAAGCTTCTCAAAAAACTAAAAATAGGGCTGCCATATGATCCGACAATTCCACTTCTAGGTGTATACCCTAAGGAAAGGAAATCAGTGTATCAGAAAGATAACTGTACTCCAAAGTTTGCTGGTAGCACCATTGACAATAGCCAAGATTTGGAAGCAACCGAAGTCTTCATCAACAGATGAATGGATAAAGAAAATGATACTTATACACAATGGGGTACTATTTAGCTATAAAAAAGAATGAGGTCCTGTCATTTGCTACAACATGGATAGAACTGGAGGTCATTATGTTAAGTGAAAAAAACCAAGCACAGAAAGACAAACATCACATGTTCTTACTTATTTGTGGAGAACTAAAACTCAAAACCATTGAACTAATAGGACAGAGTAGAAGGATGGGAAGGGTGGTGAGGAGATGGAGTATAGGTAGAGATGATTAATGGGTTTAAAAAAAAGTTAGCAAGAGTGAATAAGACCTAATATCTCATAGCACAACAGGGCGACTATATTAATAATAAGTTAATTGTAATTGTTACAATTAACTTATTATTATTTAACTAATTATTAACTAACAATTAACTAATTATCAACTTATTAATAATAAGTTAATTAACTTAATAATAATAATTAATAAGTTAATTAACTTATTAATAAGTTAATTGTAATAATAAGTTAATTAATAATAAGTTAATTGTACATTTAAAAATAACTAAAGTATAATTTGATTGTTTATAACACAAGGGATAAATGCTTGAAGGGATAGACACCTGATTTTACATGTGATTATTATGCATCACATGTCTATATCAAAACATCTTGTGTGCCCCATAAATACATACACAAACTATCTATAAAAATTAAAATTAAAAAATAAAAAACACTGAACACCAAAAAAGTTAATAATAAAAAATAAAAGTTTTGGATGGAACTGGAAGCTACTATCCTTAGTGAAGTAACTCAGGAATGAAAAACCAAATACCACATGTTCTTACTTGTAAGTGGGAGCTAAGCTATGGGTATGCAAAGGCATACAGAGTGGTATAATGGACACTGGAGACTTAGAAGGGAGGAGGCTGAGGGGGAAGGTCAGGGATGAAAAATCACCTATGGAGCACAACATACACTGTTTGGGTGAAAAGTATACTAAAAGCCCAGACTTCACTACTTCATAACTCATCCATGTAACCACAAGCTACTTATACCCGTTAAAGCTATTGAAATTTTAAAAATTTAAAACATAAGAATAAAAGTTTTGATTAGGCCAGTAAATTGAGAAAGTTATAGATCTAGTTTGAAATATCTCAGTAAATTATTTTAAAATCTGAGTGTTACCTGTCTGAAATACAGACAAGGTAATTAAAAGTCATTAGTAACTTTCATAACTGTTCAAATCATGGTAGAATCCTATTGCTTACTTGTCTTTATACACTTAAGATATTGCCCTCTTTAGGGCATCTTTTTAGAATTCTGTCCCAGGTTCTGACTTGTCCAGCAGTTTCACTAACATAACAAATTGACCTCTAACTTACCTTACACAAATTAAAATGTAAACTTTAAAGTCATTTTGATCAAAACATTCACATGAAATATTCAAGTGAAATATGAAAAACTAATATGAAATCTTATATTTAGGGTTGAATTTTTAGTACGGATAAGGAAGGAAAGAGATTGAAGATGAGTCTGTATTAAATCTGTAAAACTTGCTGGTATCTTACTGATAGAGAGGAAGATGAAGATGTGCCAATTGTTCCCCACCTGTGAGCTCTGGTCACTTGAGGGGACTGTGGGTTTATTGCAAGAGGTCTGTGAATACATATTGTACATATATATATAAGAGACTATCTTACAGGAAAAAGTTGGAAGCTGCTAATTTAGATGATTAATTATCTACTTATTTTGACCTAACAGTGTTAATGGCTTTTTTAAAAAACAACTTGGATCAAATAGAATTATTACTACTCTCCTGTATTGCGGCTGCTCATGCTACTTATTTTTTGTCTAGGACACAGTATAGGTTCATGGTAAGAGTTAGGGTTCATTTTTTGTATGTAGAAGTACAATTCTTCTAATACCATTTGTTGGAAATACTTTTTCTCTGGAGAAGTACTGGCATCTTTGTTGGAAATCAATTGGCCATATATGTGTAGGTCTATTTCTAGACTCTGTTCTGCACAATCAATCAGTATATCCTTGTATCAGTACCACAGTCTTGAGTACTGTAGTTTTATAGTAAATCATGTAATAAAGTCAAGTGACTCCTCCAGCTTTATTCTTTTTAAAAATTGTTTGGCTGTTCTAGGTTTTTTGCTTCTTAAGAATGTATCTGTTAATTTCTAATCTTTAAAAAGCCTTCTAGATTTTTAAATTAGGATTGTATTGAATCTGTAGATTATTTTGGGTAAAACTAATGTACTAACAGTATTGAATCTTCCAATTAATTAGTATAGTGTCTTTTCCATTTAGTCCTTCTTTAGTTTCTCTCAAATGTTCTGTAGCTTTTGGCAGACAGTTCTTATACATATCTTGTTAATTTATCCTTTAAAAAATCATGTTTTTGACCGGGCACGGTGGCTCATTCTTGTAATCCCAGCACTTGGGGAGGCCGAGGTGGGTGGATCACGAGGTCAAGAAATCGAGACCATCCTGGCCAGTGTGGTGAAACCCCATCTCTACTAAAAATACAAAAATTAGCTGGGCGTGGTGGCATGCGCCTGTAATCCCAGCTACTCAGGAGGCTGAGGCAGGAGAATTGCTTGAACCCAGGAGGTGGAGGTTGCAGTGAGCCAAGATCACACCACTGCACTCCAGTCTGGCGCCTGGCGACAGAGCAAGACTCTGTCTCCAATAATAATAATAATAATAATAACAATAATAATGTTTTCAATTCTGTTATAAAATGTTTAATTGCAATTGTTTGTTGCTAATATATAGAAATACAACTGAATTTTGTAAATTGACCTTGTATTCTGCATCCTTGCTAAACTCAATTATTATTACTAGCAGCCTTTTTGTAGAATTTTTGGGACTTTCTAAATAAATGAATACAGCACTGTGAAATCAAGACTTACTGCACTATATGATTTTTTTTTTTTTGAAACGCATGCCCTTGTTGCTCAGGCTGGAGTGCAATGGTATGATCTCGGCTTACCGAAACCTCTGCCTCCTGGGTATTCTCCTTCCTGATCCTCGAATAGCTGGGATTACAGGCATGTGCCACTGCGCCTGGCTAATTTTCTATTTTTAGTAGAGACAGGGTTTCTCCATGTTGGTCGGGCTTGTCTCTTAACTCCTGACCTCAGGTGACCCACCTGCCTTGGCCTCTCAAAGTGCTGGGATTACAGGCATGAGCCACTGTGCTGACCTGTACTATATAATGTTAACAAGTACTAAGAGTGCCTTGTCTTTAGTGTTAGGGGAAAAGCATTCAGTCTTTCACCATTAAATATATAATATTAGCTATAGGCTTTTCTGTAGATGCCTTCAATTAGGTTAAGTTCCCTTCTATAACTAGTTTATTGAGAATCTTCATCATAATTGGGTTGAATTTTATCAAATGCTTTTTCTGAAGATGATTGCATTGTTTTTCTTTTTTAGTTGGTTAATATAGTGAATTACATGGGCTGATTGTGTAGTGTTCCCTTCCTGTGATAAACCAGTTTGCGATGTATTATCCTTTTAATAAATGGCTGGATCCCATTTGCAAATATTTTCTTAAGAACTTTTGCATATATGTACCCAAAGGATATTGGCCTGTAATGTTAAGTTTGGAAATCAAGGCAATGCTTACATTGACAAAAAGAGTTTTAAAGTTGTTTCTTCCTCTTCTATTTCCTGGAAAAGATGATATACAATTATTATTTCACCTTTTAATGTTTGGTGGAAGTCATGAGTGATGCTATTTAGGCCAAGAGTTTTGTTTCTGGGAAGGTTTTTTGTAAAACTTTGAATTCAGTTTCCTTAACACATAAAGGGCTATTCAGGTTATCTCTTTGTTAATGAGTTTGGGTAGTTTACATCTTTCACAAAATTTGTTTATTTCTTCTAAGTTGTCCCTTCCTTCATTCTTTTTTTTTTAAATTTTTTATTTTTTGTTGCATTTTGGGTTTTGGGGTACATATGAAGAACATGCAATATTGTTGCATAGGTACACACACGGCAGTGTGATTTGTTGTCTTCCTCCCCTTCACCTATATCTGGCATTTCTCCCCATGCTATCTCTCCCCAACTCCCCACCCCTCACTGTCCCTCCCCTATTTCCCCCCAACAGACCCCAGTGTGTAGTGCTCCCCTCCCTGTGTCCATGTGTTCTCATTGTTCAACACCTGCCTATGAGTGAGAACATGCAGTATTTGATTTTGTGTTCTTGTGTCAGTTTGCTGAGAATGATGGTTTCCAGATTCATCCATGTCCCTACAAAGGACACAAACTCATTGTTTTTGATGGCTGCATAATATTCCATGGTGTATATGTGCCACATTTTCCCTGTCCAGTCTATCATTGATGGGCATTTGGGTTGGTTCCAGGTCTTTGCTATTGTAAACTGTGCTGCAATGAACATTCGTGTGCATGTATCCTTGTAGTAGAACGATTTATAATCCTTTGGATATATACCCAGTAATGGGATTGCTGGGTTGAATGGAATTTCTATTTCTAGGTCTTTGAGGAATCGCCACACTGTCTTCCACAATGGTTGAACTTATTTACACTCCCACCAACAGTGTAAAAGTGTTCCTATTTCTCCACATCCTCTCCTGCATCTGTTGTCTCTAGATTTTTTAATGATCGCCATTCTAACTGGCGTGAGATGGTATCTCAATGTAGTTTTGATTTGCATTTCTCTAATGACCAGTGGTGATAAGCATTTTTTCATATGTTTGTTGGCCTCACGTATGTCTTCTTTTGTGAAGTGTCTGTTCATATCCTTTGCCCATTTTTGAATGGGCTTGTTTGTTTTTTTCTTGTAAATCTGTATTCTTTGTAAATTCTGGTTATCAACCCTTTGTCAGATGGGTAGACTGCGAAAATCTTTTCCCATTCTATTGGTTGTCGATTCACTCTAATGACTGTTTCTTTTGCCGTGCAAAAGCTGTGGAGTTCATTCTTGATACTGGCATTTGCTTCTTTCCTTTTTCTCCCTCTGTACCAGTCTGGCTAGAGATTTTATTTATTTTTGTATTGCTTTTTCTGTTTTTAATTTCAATGATCTTTGCTTTCCATACTATATTTTTTCTATTTTATTTAGATTTAATTTCTCTTCCTTTTTAGTATCTTAAGGTGTAAACTTTATTGATTGAAGAACTTTTTTCTTTATTTTTCTCAAAGCACTAATTTAGCTGAGTCCAACACATTTTTACATATTGTTTTTATTTTCATCCCATTTAAAATATTTTCTAATTTCTCTTGTAAATTTCTTTTTGACCCATGGATTATTTAGAAGTATATTGTTTAATTACCACATATTTGGCGATTTGTCAGATATCTTTCTTGTGTGTATTTCTAGTTTAATTCCATTGTGGTTGAGGAACATACTCTATATGATTTCAGTTCTTTTCAGTTAGTGAAATTTTATTCAATGGCTCAGAATATGATCTACCTTGATTAATGCTCCATGTGCATTTGAAAAGAATGCATATTCTTCTGTTGTTAAGTATCGTTCTATAAATATCAATTAGGTAAAATTGGTTGATGATATTATTATCTTCTATATCCTTACTGATTTCTGTCTGCTTGTTTTGTTGAATCCTGAAAGAAGAGTGTTGAAGGCTCCAACTATAAGTTAGATTTGTCTGTATTTTCTTTCAGTTGTTAAGTTTTTCTGTTGTTGTTTTGTTTTTAACAAAGAGTTTTCTCTTTTGCTCAGGCTGAAATGCAATGGTGCCATCTTGGTTCATTGCAACCTCCGCCTCCTGGGCTCAAGCAATTCTCGTGCCTCAGCCTCTCGAGTAGCTAGGATCACAGGCGTGTGCCACCATGCCTAGCTAATTGTTTTATTTTAGGTCGAGACAGGTTTTCGCCATATTGGCCAGGCTAGTCTTGAACTCCTGGCCTCAAGTGATTTGTCTGTCTTGGCCTCTCAAAATGCTAGGATTACAAGTGTGAGCCATTCCACCTGGCCAGTTTCATTAGTTTTTATTTTATGTTTTCAACATTTATTTTTGGGTACATGATAGGGGTTGAATTTTGTTTATAAAAGATTTGTTAAAGTCCTAACCTCCTGATACTTACGAATGTGACCTTATTCATAAATAGGATTTTTGAAGATGTAGTCAAGTTGAGATGAGGTCATTAGGGTGGGCCCAGTCCAATATGACTGGTGCTCTTGTATGAAAACATCACACGAAGACAGATTTACGGGGACAGAATACTATATGATGATGGAAGCAGATATTAGAGTTGTGTTGCTGCAAGCCAGGAAACTACTGGGGCTACCAGAACCTGGAAAAGGCAAGGAAAGATCCACCTCTAGAGGCTTCAGAGAGAGCATAAACCTGCCAACAACTTAATTTCAGACTTCTAACCTCCAGAACTGTCAGATAATAAGTTTCTATTGTGTTAAGCTACCTAATTTGTGATATTTTGTTATAGGAGCCCTAGAAAACTAATACAGTACATATAGTCTTCAAATTGTTATGTTTTCTTGATAAATGAATTCATTTTTCATTATGTAGTTTCCCTCTTTATGTTTAGTAATATCCCATGTTCTAAAATCTACTTTTTCTGATATTAATATAGCCATGAGGGCATTATTTTGATTATTACTTGCAGTATTTCTTTCATTTTAAGGAGCCTGTCTATGGCTTTATATTTAACATTTTTTTTAATGGATAGCATATAATAGAGCCTTGCTTTGATGTCCAGTCTGACAATCTCTGCATTTTCATTGGGGGGTTGAGGTCATTTACATGTAATGTAATTTTAACATGGTTGGCTTAAATTTACCTTCTTGCTGTTTTTTATTCTACACACACATCAGTTCTTTGTACTTTATCTACCTTTATCTGCTTTTTTTAGATTATTTTTATTATTCTATTTTATCTGAGAACAGTATAGACTGGGATATGAATAAGATTTTATGCCCAAAGAAATAAAAGCCTCTTATGTCAGGCAGTTAGTGCGGGGAATTCAGTCAATCTAGTCAATAGATAAGCTTAGTTAGGTTTCTTATTGTTTTTATTACTTTAAATACAATACAAACTTCAAATTTCTCTGTAAGAATTTGGCCTGAGTGGTGGATGTTTTTCTCACTGTTCTTGCTTTACTCTCTAGCCGACCCTCTATGCCTGTGCCACAGAGACATTTTTCTATCTACTTTTCTGTTTTGTTTTGTTTTCCCAGAAATAGGTTGTTGTTGGTAAAACAGTGCCAGGCTTACGAGGGGTAGATAGAGTAGCTGCTCAATTCTCCTAATCCATCCTCATTGTTAAGTAGATCCCATTTAAATGGTCCTCAGGAATGAAGCTTCTCATTGTTCTTGCCTCTACCCCTCATGGTATCCAAACTCTGCCTTGTGTGTGTCACAAGAAAGAATTTTCTATCCTTCTCCCAGTAGTAGCAGACCTCTTCTTTGCATCAGTGCAGGGCACCTCTCCCTGAAAGGGCTTTTGCTTTCACCATACTTCAAAATCAGTGGATCTTTGCCTGGGTCCTGTGGGGTGGTACTCAGGGTTTTCTATTTCTCTTCCTGCAGTAGATTAGTTTTGCTTCTACTCTTCCCCCATATGCAAGTTGATATTCGTCTAGGCCCTGAGATGAGAGAGTTTGGTGTTCCTTCCCCATCAGCTTAAGGATTTTGATTCCTATAAGAGAAATATTAGAGCAAGGATAGGGGAAGGAGATCCTGTTTTGTTGCCATTCCCAGTAACAGTAAATCATATCCTTTATGCCTCTGTCACTTAGCCACTCCCTGGTTGTCTACCTTGCCTCACTCATTTTCTCTCATGAGCAACCTATAGAGGCCCGTGGAGAAGAGCTTACAAGTGTGTGCAAACTCCCTTGTGTTTCTAAGTTGATCTATTCACCCAACATTGATATTTAGAAATTCTTTATAAATTTTAGCAGATTTTTCTTACCTACTTTTTCTTTTTTTTTTTGAGATGCAGTTTCACTCTTGTCACTTAGGCTGGAGTACAAGGGCATGATCTTGGCTCACTGCAACCTCTGCCTTCTGGGTTCAAGCAGTTCTCCTGCCTCAGCCTCCTGAGTAGCCTCCCAAGTAGCCTCCCGAGTAGGCACCTGTAAATGTGCCTGCCACCATGCCTGGCTAATTTTTGTATTTTTAGTAGAGATGAGGATTCACCATGTTGGCTAGGTTGGTCTCAAACTCCTGACCTCTAGCAATTCACCCATCTTGGCCTCCCAAAGTGCTGGATTACAGGCGTGAGCCACTGTTCCCGTCCTTCTTATGTACTTACATGTTGATTATCTCTTTCTCCCGTACTTTGCCAAAATTATAGCAGTTTGTACCATCTCTTGTTGAAGAGGACTGTAACTTTTTGGGATTTACTTCATTTGGTTGTGTTTTATCTCACCTCTCTGATTAGTACAAAAATGGTTATAGTCTTTTTATTGTTGTTACAATGGGAGCAACATTCCATGATACTTTCTACATTTTACATGAAAGTAGAACTGCATTATTCTTTGTGATACTGAAATTGCCTGACTTTTTCCAGTGAGTTCTCTTCAAAAAGGATCTTATGTCCCTTAGATAAAATCTCGTTAATATTTGACAGATCCTTTGCCTTTTGGCACAAGGTGTCCCAGGCTATTTTGTATATTCCCTGCCCCAGAATTAGAATCAGTGATTTCTTTAAGAGCCTCTGATTCATTTTAGTAGTAAATAGTCAATGTAGCTTTTTAAATATGAAATTACGCATCTTGGATACATGGTTAATGGACTTGTTAGGCTTTTTCTTTCCAAAAGTTGTCTAGTGCGTTCTTTGGCATCCACATGTTGTTAAATCACTTTTTAAAATGAGCTTCTTAAATTATGTCAAATTTGAGTCTTTTAAAAAAGGTGCTTCATTTGGGAAAAGAGTGTGGATGGTGGAACCATAGGTTTGCTATCTATTACCAGAGTGATATAGTTTATAAAACTTTATGTTCTATTTTATAAGTGATTGTAATCTCAATGTTGATCTCAAATTAAAATATGAAGAAATACTCCATGTTTACCTTATGAATCAATTTTATTTCCTCTTGACATGGTATCTTAGGGTTCTCCAGAGAAACAGAACCAATAGGAGATATCTATATATTTGTATCTAAAAAGAGATTTATTATGAGAAATTGGCTGATGTGATTAGGGAGGCTGAGAAGTTGCACAGTCTGCCATTTGCAGACTGGAGACCCTGGAAAGCTGATGATGTAATTCATTGTGGGTCTAATGGTTTGAGAACCAGTGGAGCTGATGGTGTAAATCCCAGTCTGACAACAGGACAAGATGAGAAGAGCTGCCTCAGCTTTAGCAGTGAGACAAGAAAAAAAGGGCGAATTCCTCCTTCCACTGCATTTTTTTCTAACCAGACCCTCAACAGATTGGACGATGCCCACCCACATTCGAGAAGGAAATCTACTATACTGAGTCTACCAGTTTAAAAGCTAATCTCATCTGAAAACATCCTCACAGACATACCAAGAAATAATGTTTCATCTGTGCACCCTGTGGTACAGTCAAGTTGACACATAAAATTAACTATCTCATGTGGTTTGTGTTGCATGAGGTTATTTTTTTTTCCAGTTGATACAGGGAAGGTAGTAACTTACAAACTGAATAAAGAATTTTTGTTCTATTTTTATGCTCCTTTTTTTATTTTTTGTCTTAAATTCTAGCGTCAGCCCAAAACCCTGTTCAGCTATTGTGGGTACAGTGGTTTCTAAATCCGAACTTCACTGGCTTATTTCTAGTCCCTCATAAATACTGATTAGTGCTGTAATACAATTAAATGACTAAATTTAATCACCCCCACCAAATAGATCAGATATATAGTTGTAGAGAGAAAAGTGCAATAAAATTTTCATTTGAAAAAGGGTAAAATGTAAGTTTTCTGTGTTGGTGACTATCCCAACATATCCTCTTGCACAGGGAAATAAGGTAAATTTTAGAAAGCACTTGTGAATCGAATTGGCCTTTGTTTTGACTCATCTCTCCAGCAGTGGAGCAAGTTTTTTGGTCAGCAATCTGGCTTCTCCAGTTTTATGCAACTAGTGGATTTTCCTTACCTTGAGTGCAGCACTGGGGAGGGTACCATACAGGGGCTGGACTGTTTTAGCAGAGTCTACTTTTTGGTATAAGGGCTTCATTTTGGGGATTGTCTTAGAGATTGAATATCACTGACCTTTCTTGCCAGGTCTAGGCTTTTTCTAGGAATACTACTGCAATGTAACTGCCTGTCCGGCCTCATATTGCTAATAATCAACTCCAAAAATGTTAATCAACATTTACCAGCTCGTTTGTATGACCCATGACTATTCTTAAGTCATTAGAATTATTAGAGTCTCTTCTGTTGCAATTATGGAATCATTAGAGATTATCTTATTCAATTGATTCCAGTTGCCCTGTTTCTCCTGAAAGCCACCACATAGGCACATTTACATTTGCCAAACAATATTTTATCTCCTTGGTTGATATTTGCAGTCCACTACAGTTTTAAAATGCCTAAAATTATAATATATAATTATATATGTGTGATTATGTAATATATATAATATTATATATATTATATATTAAATATGTATGATTCTATAATATAATTATATTATAATATGTCATATTATATTTATTATAACATATATAATTTCAGAAACTGTATACATAGTATATGTATTGTATAATATATATATAGATATATATAATACATATATATTTTCTATATTGATGAGTATCCCAACATGTATATTATATAAAATAATATATAATTACATATGTATGACTATATAATATAATATATATTATATATTAAATATATGTGATTCTATAATATATTATAATATATATTATAATATATGTTTGATTATATAATATATATACAGTTTCTGAAATTAGAACTAGTTTTATTATATTCAGATAACTTTCAAAGCAAATAGAAAATGAATTTCAAAAGCTGAATGTTTCTCAAGTAGTTCCCAATTTTTTTTTATGTTTCTGGTTTATAGAAGCTAGCAGAATGTTGATATGTGTACTACTAATAACCTTTCTTTAAAACATAAAGATTTATTTGATTTTTTAGTGGTCTTAACTGGTTTTCCAAGTGGGCAGATGAATATATCTGCAAATGGATAGATTTTGTTGTATCCACATTCTTTATTGTTTATCATTTTCATAATCACTTAAAACATTTTTATTAATTATCCTTGGATTTTTTTTGGACTGTTTATAGGGTTGTGGTAGGCATTTAGCTCAGCAATGGCATTGAATTAATAGATTATTTTTAACAGTTTATGTGACTTTCTCAAAATGAGATAAATACCTATAGAAAAATTACTTAATACTTACTGTGTAGCTGAATAACATAGAACTATGAAGACATCACTAGTGAATCTATCAGTGCAAACATTTGCAATGATTTAGATTCTACGTAGGCATAATAAGTAAAATGGAATACTTTCTTTTTCCCCAAGATGTGTTTGTTAAATTGAAATGGTGTAGTGAGTATATATTTCATGCCACTTGTAAGAAAGTATGTTTTCAAGGGATTAAAAAGTGCTCCGGTACTTGAAAACAAAAGTGCTTATTTGTTAACTCTAAAAGCCACAGTGGTGTGCTGATGAAATTTTTTTCTTGACAGTATTAAATAAAATCTAGAGCATGTGAGTGCCAAACCATTTCAGCCATATATACCATATAATGAAATACCCTAAAAGCCAAGGTTGAGTGAAAATGCTGATCAGGCTGCTTGTTATACTTGTCATTTAGATAAAAGAGCTACTACAATTGAAACAAAATAGTTGCTGCACCCCCTGACAGTGGCAGTGTTGCTGAAATGACAGACACTATTTATTTATTTATTTTCTTCACTAGAGTGTTGGCTGAGGAAGGCAGGTAGTGGAGACACTGGGAATCAATCTCATTGCCTTCTCTAAAAAGCCTCAGCGACACAGAAAACTAAAGGCTCCCATTTGGGTTCACAGATACGGATATACAAATAGAAAAGTTCAAAGGAAGATGAGGCAATAAACTTGGTGACAACATTTACCTTTTTTGTTCACTTTTTTAAAAAAGCTGTTTTTGCCAAGAATACTTTTGGTGTCCCCAAGATAAAATATGCTTTTTTAAAAAATTCATTTTTGATACCTTCTTCTAAGGTGATATCCACAGACATTATATAGGAAGGGATAAAAACTTTAATGGTATTTTTTCAAAAGAGCATTTAATCTAAAGCTTGCATGAAAGGATTCTAATGGCCTTGCAGAGGCACCGCACCAATATTTTCATCAGTCCACACAACCCAGATCACTCTGGGATTTGCTAGTCAGTTTGGTTGGAAGTGGCTTTTAATCTTACTTCTGCCACTAGCTGACTGTTGATGGTCACTTACTTTCTCCTAAACTGTTTTTTTCACCTGCAAATTGGGGATGCTAATTGTTCTGTGTTTTAAGTAGTTGCTTTAAAGATAATGAGTTGATTTATGTAAGACTCATAGAACTGAACCTTTGCTTATATTCAGCAAATGGTAGCATTGTCATCAGATAAAATGGCCCCTTTTATCTGTATCATAGTTTTTTCTTGGAGTCTTCTCCATATGTATCATAGTTTTTCTTGGAGTCTTCTCCATATGTATCATAGTTTTTTCTTGGAGTCTTCTCAAGCCAAATCATTATTTTCTAATCAAGAATGACCATCTTTTATGATGTAATGTTTCCTGATAGTATATCCTCTTTTATTCTCTGAATTTGAAAATTTTTAAAATCTGCTCCTATATATCAGATACCTCATGCTTGATGATATTCTGTCCTTTAACCTGACATTTTAATAACAGAGTCCTATAAAAGAACACTGAATTCAGCCATTGTTTCTATTCCTTGCTAGTTCTCCCCCCTTACTTTGCAGTGGTTTTCTTTCCATTTCCTTTGCCCTACTCTAATTTTAGGGAAGAATGAAATAACGTATAACCTCTAATGGCATACACCTTCTTCAGTACTGTAAGGCAGGCTTTATCTGTCACCACAAAATTAAAGGATGTTTCCAGTTTCCCAGTCCTATCAAATGAAGATGACATTGTCAGATGCCTTTAAGCCAGTCATCAGGATCCTAAGTGGGGTTGTAGAGTAGTCCTGCTCTTTTGCCTCCCCATTCTGAACCTCTTTTCACTGTTGACATATTTTCTTCATTGCTCTGTATACCCACAAAATGTATCTTTATGAAATATCCTTTAGCATTTCCAAGCACCCTATTTCTTAGTATTTTGCTTTAGAGTAATCTTTTTTTCCTTTTCTTTAACCCTAATTTTTTCTGCTTCTTATTTCCAAACTTTTGGGTTTAATGATTTTCCAAAGAAAGCCTTTACAGAAAGTGTGAAAAACTCCCTTGAGGTTTTGGGTTTTAAAAGAGAAGTTAGCAAATACAAGCAAATCTCTGCTTTGTAGAAAATCTGAGACTTCTTGCCAATTTCCCAGAACTTTCTTACCTTGAATACCTGTAAGTATGGTTCATTAGTTTGGAACTTCACTTCTGAAAGGTTGATACAAATTGTAATCATTTATATATAAATTTCAAAAGGAAAGGAGGAATTATAGTTATGGCAATACCCACATGAATACAATCTACACTTGTTAAGTATTTTTTTGTGTTTACCAGGAGCTCTTCTAAGTTCTTTACATATATTGGCCTTTAAACCAACCTATTAAGTAAAGAAAAATTTTAAAAATTATAGCAAATTTTTGAAATTAGGAAAACCAACTTGTAATACAGTAGTATACATAACATGGCCCAGAGAAGGGGTTTTGAAGACTACATTTGAATCTTCTAGATTTATGTTGATTTTGAGCTAGATTACTCAACCCATTTCTTTGTTATTAAAGTAGAACTATCTAGATTACCTATTTATTATAAGAACACATAATGCTGTTTTATAAGTTATAAAATGTAAGCTGGAGGTATTATTCTTAATTAAATAACTTCAGGTAAGAGTTCCTAAAATTTTAATAAAGAAAGAAAAAAACAGATATCTTTTCTTTTTACAGCTAACTTTTACTAATAATTAGACCAAAGTCTGTTATGTGCTTTTAAAGGAGTCTGTTAGTTCAAGCATAAGAAATATCAAGCAACTAATAATCATCTTCCACTTCATTGTTTTTAAACAAATTTTACTATGAAAAGCATAAGAAATATCAAACGACTAATAATCATCTTCCTCTATATTGTCTTTAAACTGTCATGCACAGTACTGTATGTTCTTATACTGCTTTGTCTTTAGAGGATTGTGATATTTAATCACAGTCTTTCCTAATAGACCCCATTAATTTCATCAGACTTACTTAGTACCTTTTTTTTTATTAAATATTCTTCATCAAATAACCTGAAAAATAATAACTATTATGATTTTTATTATATACCAGATACTGAACTGGTCGCTTTACATGCAGGGATTTTGTTAACTAGAGAATTACTTCTCAAGGTAACAAAAAATGCTTTTTTATTTGCAGTCTTCCTACAAAACTAATTTTAAAAGTTTCATTTTGCATATCCTGTTTTGAAAGATATCATTACTATCTCATAAGCAGAATACTTATCACTCAACCACAGATGTCAACTTTGCTATTTATAAAATTATTAAAATATCCTAAATACAGTAATTTTTGGCTATTCATACCATTTTCAAGAATTTTTTTTTAAATTTGTCTTTCCTACTTTAAGTTTTTATTTCTATTTGTTTTGTTTTGTTTTTTTGAGACAGTGTGCCATCCTGTCACCCAGGCTAAGTATAGTGGCACGATTACTCACTGTAGCCTCAACCTCCTGGGCTCAAGGAGCTCAACCTCCCAAGCTCAAGGAGCTCAACCTCCCAAGTAGTTGGAACTACAGGCACACACCACCATGCTCAGCTGATTTCTGATTTTTTGTAGAGACAGGTTCTCACCATGTTGCCTAGGCTGGTCTTAAACTCCAAGGCTCAAGTGATCTTCCTGCTTTGGCCTTCCAAAATGCTGGGATTACAGGCATGAGCCACCACACTTGGCCTTTATTTCTATTTTTAACATATTATTTTGTTGTTAGACCTAATACTCTAAATTTTAAATTATTCTATTTTACATAAACCTATTTTTCATTCTATTTTGATTCAGGTCTTTTTCTTAGTTTGTAGAATTAAGAAAACCTTCTATAATTCTATTTATTTGTTAGCCTTTTGTAGTGTTTAAATTTTTCTGGATTCTAAAGCTATTTGTGTTTACCTGAAATTATACCACTTTTATGTTCTCTAATCAATACTTGTTTTTACTGATTTTTTTCAAGAAATTATGACCATTTTTAATGGCCAATATTTTGAGTCACTTTCCTTTAAAATGCTGCTTTTTAAGAAAAATAATTTATCAGGCCTGTTAAATTGTACAGTAAGCTCTCTTAGGATGATGGTGGTAGCATCTTCCCGAACTGACTTACAATTGTGACTCTTAATACACTTTGTAAGTAAGAAGAACCATCAGCATTTACTTTAGTTCTTTTGCAGAGATGAATAAACATCTTGAAATGCTGATTTAGACAATGTTTTAAAAATGCTATGATGCACTTTGGTATATCACTGACTCTTGTTTAGTTAAATGTTTTGCAGCATTATAACATAGTTGAATTCAGCTCATCTTTTAAAGCAGTTGTCAGAAAAATATGGGCCAGCATGGTAGAATGTATTAGCTCAATACATTGTCTCCATTTTATTATGAAGCTGCTGAGGAAGCTGTGATATACAGCACTGTCATTACAGATCTATTGTTAGGATGGTTCCACAGTCTTCTTTGCACTGCCATTAATTTATAGCAGTAAACAATATGTAGCCTTCCAACTGCAGCAAAGCAGAATCTTTTAATGAGGTGGATGTTATTACCACAATAAATCAGTGCTTTAGCGTAATGTATAATTCAATGTGTGTATTCCCACTGTAACTTCTCTGAGTAAGCTGATAGTGTATCATTGTCATTGCACAGGTCCACTGGTCTTTTTTTTTTAACTTTCTTTTATTTGGGGACTTCTTTTTTATATGCTTGCAAATAAACCTGGTATGTCTTGATAACTGTCCTATAGCAGGCTTTAGAAACCAACTGTAACAATAACAGCCAAAATCAATACTGTGGGTTCTACCAATATGGATCTCTGCAAGATGCCATTTTTTTTCAGATGCTAGTGAAATCAATCCTAATTGGTTTTAGCATTATATTCAAGAAACGTGATTCTATAACTATTGATTTTGGGGGTTACTCATTTGGAGAGTAATAAAAATAGGAGCAGATAAAGTGAATACTTAATATGCTGCAGAACCATACAAAAGAAGCATTGATTCTATTTTTAATTCATATAATTTGTCTTCTAGTGATTTTATTTCTTCTCTCTTTTCTTTTGCATGGCTCATTCTTTAGGGACAGCAACTAAAATACATTTAAAGGCATTTCAAATTGGTTCTGTAACAAAGAAAGAATCCTTGGAGTCAGCTCCATTCTTAACTGGCATATATTTAGTAAGCCATATATGATTCTTTTGTACAGAAACTAATACTTTAAAAGATAATATCTTGAATTTGTTTATTGTGAAACTGATGTGAAATGGTCATCAACTAAAAATTTTTAAAATTTTGCTTGTAAAGTAAAAAATGCCTTAAAATATAATATTTATTAAAACCATGCTATTGACAGAGAGCGATGCCAAAAATAAATAGCTTTGAAAAAATAATGAACAATTTAATAAAGATAACCAAAATGATAAATTTAAGATGTTGCTTAAAATAATATAATGTGGGTTGGGCACGGTGGCTCATTACATGGTGGCTGTAATCCTAGCACTTTGGGAGGCCGAAGCAGGTGGATCACCTGAGGTTGGGAGTTTGAGACCAGCCTGACCAACATGGAGAAACGCCCTCTCTATTGGAAAAAAAAAAATTATATAACATGAAAAGCAGCTTAAAAACTGGTTTGAACAGTATTTCTCAATATATCCATTTTAAACTAGTATTTTTGACTTATTTATTTTAATATTTTCTCCACAAATAATCAGATATTTTCTTCCTCTTATAAGGAGTGATTAACTCATAGATGTTCATAAATGATATAAGGCTAAATACTGTTTTGTATCTTTTTTAAATAAAGATTTATTTATTTATTTATTTATTTATTTATTTATTTAGAGATAGCGACTGTCTTTGTCACCCAGGATGGAGTACAGTGGCACGATCATAGCTCACTGCAGGCTTTAAGGTGCCTGGACTTATGCAATCCTCCTACCTCAGCCTCCCAAGTAGCTGGGACTACAGGCACATGCCACTATGCCCAACTGATTTTTAAAGGTTTTGTAGAAACAGGGTCTCACTATGTTGCACAGACTGCTCTTCAACTCCAGAACTCAAAGGATCTCCCCCTCGATCTCCCAAAGCACTGGGATTATAGGTGTGAACCACTGCACCTAGCCTCTGTATCTTATTAAAAGAAGTAATCTTATATATCATATCTTTTTCAGTGAATGGGTTCTTACATTTTGAAAAAGTAATAGAGATTTTTCTAGAGATCAGGATGTTTTTAGAGAGTGAATTATTACTTAAAGCAGTTGATCTTAACATTCTTTGAGCCTTAGACTCCTTTGAGACTCTCAAACATATTCTCTATGTCTTTGTAAGGAAATGTACATACATACACATAATCACACAGGATTTTGTGTGCATATTTAATGGATTTCATGTATTACCTAAATGACAGCAGCAGTAGTAAAATTAAATATACAGGTACCAACTAACATTTATTAAGCTTTATCTTATGCTGAGCAGTGTGCTAAAGGCAATAATTTCATTCAAACTCTTTTATCCAAATTCTAAAAGATTATCTTAAAAATCATAGTTAGCATTCATTGAATATTGTGAGGCATAGTTTGTTAGACTTTAATGTGCCTACTCATTTTTATCTTCTAAAACAATCTTCTGAATGACGTTTATTCATTCCAGTGAGCTCAGGGTTTTTGCCATGTTACTATACTGCCCTGGGACCTCTGCTATAAAGTACTATTTTCCAGTATATGCTCATAATCTGTCTACTATTCTTTATTATATATATATATATATATATATATATAATAAAAAAAGAGGATAAAACTAACTATGCAGGCATATTTTTATCCTCTAACTTCCTTTTTTATATAACATATATATGCTATATAAAATATTTATATTTTATATTTATTTATATTTGCTTGCATTAACTGTATATATAAACTATATATTATATAACATAATGTATATGTTATATAAAAAAGAAGTTAGTGGATAAAAGTATATAATTATATATAATATTTTACAATATGGTTAAATATATATTATATGTATTATATAACTATATATAGTTAATATATATAGTTAATGCAGGCATATAAAAACTATATAACTAGAAATTTCTACCAGTGTGAGTGAAACATGCATTTGCAGACATATTTTTATCCTCTAACTTCTGGTTTCACTCACACTAGTAGAAATTTCTAGTTATACCTTAGTCCTGTTTTCTCATAATTTCTTCCTTGTACTACATCTCACCTTTCTCCCAGCTTTGTTTCATCCTCTTCTAAGAACCCATTATAAGTTAGTCCTTCAGCTTTAAGATTCTGTTTCTTGTTGTTGCTTCTAATTAACTAAATGAGGTTTTATAGGTGCTTTCCAAAGTGGTGTATAGCTGATACTCACTTCATGTAATTGTCTTTATGTGATGCTTGTTATGGGAAGATTAAATACCTATGTTACACAAAAGCTAGATTTATGGAGAAATGATGGGTTTATCCATCCACTTACTTAGACGTTGTGTTTAACTTGAATTGAAAAATAAATTTGCTTTTCTATTTACCCCCAATATGATACTATGTTGCAGCTTAAGTAGTATATATTTTTAAAATTCACTTTTATATCTCCCAGTAGGATATCATCAGGAGACATGAAGGATGATTACATTTATGTATTCTTGGTTTTTCCCCTCCCTTTTGGCAGCCAATAGGAGCTCTGAACCCAAAAAGAGCAGCATTCTTCGCAGAGCGTTATGAATCATGGGAAGATGATCAAGTTCCAAAGTTTCACTATGGTACTCATTACTCAACTGCAAGTTTTGTTCTTGCGTGGCTACTAAGAATAGTAAGTTCAATTTGAATAATGCACCATGACTAAATAAGTGTTGTGAAGGATATGCAAAAATTAGAACTCATCAGCATCTTTGTTTGAATACTAAAAAATCAGTTTAAATGATTACAGTTACAATTATAAATATCTCTGTCTCTCATTTGGTTTGTATTGACTTAAAAGTGTTTCATCTCGAATTGTATGAACTTTTTTTCTTAAATTTGCCTCTTCAGATGGTTGTTATCTTACCAGATTATAAATTGTAGCATAGGTTATTTTAAAATGTAGTCTATTAAAATAAGAACTAAGTATGTTGTTACACAGACATGTATTTATATATTTTGGAAAGGTGCCCCAAATAGAATAAGGTAAGTTTGTTGGTAACACTAAGGCTGTCGTGTATTGATAATATATTGGTTAAACAAGAAATGTTTCTGTGAAATTGAAAGGTGATTCATCTACTAGAAAGCAATTTCTTTGGGAAAGCATTAGCAGCACATCATTAATTAAAGCTTGTTAGAAGGATACAGGCAGACATAAATCCTAGAAGTAATTTATAGTGCTTAGCTAATTTCAAGCAATTATCCACTAATAAGTGTTTAAGTGTTCTTTAACTAAGAAGAGGCTTTTAAATCTTCCAAACATTTTTCTTAATCATAAATTAAATATTGAGCCATAAGAATAGGAAAATTACATACTGGACTATTATCTCTACTGTGAAGAAAATACATCTAATTTATGTCTGCACGATATTAATAAATTATTCTTGGAAAGGAAGACTACCTGAAGAAAATGTTGCAAATACCAAATTTTTGAAATAGAAATATTTCTTTTGAGGGAAATATAACTTGAAAACATTAATTTAATAACTTAGGTATGATTCTCATTCTCTACCTAGTTTATATTACTGTCTAATGCCTATTAGTCATTAAAATATTTAGATCTAAGGCTTTATAAAAACTACATTTTTATGCATGAGGGAACAAGTGAATTTTTTTAATTGCTATTTTTTTAGGAACCCTTTACAACGTATTTCCTGAATTTGCAAGGCGGTAAATTTGATCATGCAGATCGAACTTTTTCATCAATTTCCAGAGCTTGGCGAAATAGTCAGCGTGATACATCTGATATTAAGGTACAGAAATGTTTTGTTTTATGGTTATTATTGCCAGTGCATTACTTGTTGAATGAATGTTGAAAATTTTCTCTACTATCATACATACAGCCCTATTTACTAAAGATAAAACTCAGAAGATAAATCCTTGATTAAATGGCCAAGAATTATAACTGTCTGTCTCTCTTGTCTTTCCCTATAAGTTCTTTTTTTTTTTTTCGGGATGGGTGTTGGGGGGATGGAGAGTTGCTCTGTCCTTTAGGTTGGAGTGCAGTGGTGTGATCTTGGCTCACTGCAACCTCTGTCTCCTGGTTTCAAGCGATTCTCCTGCCTCAGCCTCCGAAGTAGCTGGGATTACAGGTGTCTGCCACAATGCCCGGCTTTTTTTTTTTTTTTGTATTTTTTTTAAGGTAGAGACGGGGTTTCACCATTTTGGCCAGGCTGGTCTTGAACTCCTGACCTCAAGCGATCCACTTGCCTCAGCCACCCAAAGTGTTCAAAGTATTGGGGTTACAGGCATGAACCACCATGCCTGGCCTCTCCCTGTAAATTCTAAGTGACTATCTCTCCTCTGTCAGAATCTCTCCCTCTTTTCTCTCTGTCTCTTGTTTTAGAGTGTTTTTTTTTCCTTTCTCTTTAGAATCTTTTTGTTGAAGGAAATATATAGTACATAGTGTGGATGTAAGGCAGCATGCATAATGGAATTTCAAACTTTTTTTTTTGAGACAAGATCTCACTTTGTCACTCAGGTTAGAGGTGCAGCGGCACAATCACAACTCACTATAGCCTCAACCTCAACCTTCCAGGCTCAAGTGATCCTCCCACCTCAGCCTCCTGAGTATTGGGGACCACAGACATGTACCTCCATGCTAGGCTAATTTTTTTATTTTTTGTAAAGATGGGATCTCCCTGTATTGCCCAGGCTGGCCTTGAACTGTCTTAAGTGATCTTCCTATTTCAGCCACCCAGAGTGCTGGGATTATAGGCATGAGCCACCATGCCTGACTGGAATTCCAAACTCAATGAATAAAATTATTATAGTCTGAAAAATACCATGAGAAAAATCCCAGATGTAGATGTTTAGATATTCTGTGTACCTATTCTTAAAATAATTTTGTTTTGCCTGCTGCTGGTTCTAATTGCATACCTGACTTTGCTTAGTAGAGTATTCCATTATTAATAAAGCGAAATACGAGTTCTGTCTATATGCTGAAAGATCAAAAAATCAAAAACTTTGCATAGCTAATATAATCCTTACTAGAATTTTTCTTCTACCCTTAAAAGTACAGTCTATTATTTTTTACATGTCTCTTTCTGCAAGTTACTGTGCTAGATCTATTAAGTATAATGAGATAATACCTGTGGTTTTGAAGTTCCTTATAGTTTCATGGAGAAATATGACATACATAAATAATTATACCATATAGGATAAACTAAGCGCCAGATGATATTGGAGTCCAAAAGCAGAAAAGTTATACTTCTAATGTGTATGTTGCTATAGAGTACTTAAAAATCTTTTCAGTATAATGATAATCGCATCTTGATCATTGATAAAGTATCTTAGGTATGATACTTTAAAGTCTACATAATGTATTCACATCTTACTGTAGAGTACATTGCTTGTGTGAAAAATACTTTATTGAAG
>PVKP010002575.1:0-121571 GCA_004027715.1 Plecturocebus donacophilus
TCCCGGGTTCACTGTGCTTGCTGTGAAACTCTCAGTCCTCAGTGCTTCCAATTGCTGTTTTCCTTGTGGGGATGGGACCAGCCGAGCCCGTCCATCCCATATACTCTGCAGTGGGAAGCGCCACGCCGGGCGCCGGCAAAAGAGCCGCGCTGGCCAAAAGAGTCACGCTGGCGACCCGTGTGTCTCCTCTGCCGGGAATCTCCCGGTCTTTGGGCAACAAAAACTCGTCGGAAAGTGCGGCGTCCACTCGTTCTCTGCGTTTTCACTGGGAGCTACATTCCTGAGCTGTTGCTAATCGGCCATCTTGGATCTCTCTCCAATTTTTGTATTTTTTGTAAAGACAGGGTTTACCATATTAGCTAGACTGGTCTCAAACTCCTGACCTCATGATCCACCGGACTCAGCCTCCCAAAGTGCTGAGATTACAGGCGTGAGCCACCATGCCCAGCCATAGCACTGGTTTTCTCTAGGTCTCTTGTTTGGTGGGAGCCTGCTGAGTCTATTGGCAGAGTGAAGCCATTGCAACATACGCCAACATATGCAATAGCTCTTTTGAGATGTCAGCAGAAATGGGTGCACTCACTTAAGGAGTCAAAGGCATCTGTGGGTCTGGGTTGGGTGTGAGCCTGAGCCTGGTGTGCATTGTCCAAGTTGCCCAAGAGTGTGGAGTTTGATGAGTGACCCTCATGTTGTAGACCATCCCTCCCATCTGCTTCCCAGGCACCCCTGCTTCCTCCCAGTCTGCCTGTGTCCTCCCTGGATCCTAAAGCCCTGAGGCTCCCTGGAGCCATCTTCTGGAGTAAAGAGACCCTATGACATCATCCACCTGCCTCCACCCTCTGCCATGGCCTTCACCCGAGGACACTGTGGGGAACTGCAGCTCTCTGCCTCCAGGCTCCTGCTGCCAGACCCTGATGCCGCCACACTCGTGTAGAAGCCCCTGCTCCCCAGCGCTCCTGCCATCCTGCCGAACCTCCTCTGTCCTTCTAGGAAGGGACCAGAGAAAGTCATGTGTACCTGCAATGATAGGGTCAAGGGAGATGATCAGATCCGCTAGGGAAGCATCTGTGTCTGCCTGGCTCCCCAAATGGTAAAGCTAATAAATGCTAAGTATTTCCTGAATGAACAAATGAACGATGAATGACTGAATGTTAACATCTGGCCACACCCCCTTGTGCAGTGAATACTCAGGCATCTAGCTTTGGAGAAGTATTTTGCTCCAGCCCAAAAACAGTGGCTTCAGTGCCCCATGGAGGACACTGGATGGCCGCCTCTGTGACCTTCACCTCCTCCACTCCAAGAGCCTTCCCTTTTCTCGCCTTTCAGCTGCCCACTCCTGTGCCACACCCTGTACCTTGTCATCACCTGAAACTCCTCCGCCCCTGAAATCTTGAATACCAGTATCCCACTCTCTGACCCCACCTCCGTCCCCCATGCCTGCCTCCCACCACACCTTCCCCTTAACTCACACACTGCCTCTGCTCCTTCCTACCCGTCACCTCCTCCTGGTCCTGCTTCTCTTTCAGCCGAGCCCGAACCCGGACTGCCTGAACCTCCCTCTCATCAGCACCTTTCCTTCTCTGTGCCTCACCTTGTTTCAGCAGAACCCCAGCCTGGCTTAGCCTTTGTTTTTCTTTTTTGAGACAGGGTCTCCCTCTGTCGCCCAGGCTGGAGCACAGGGCTCAAGGGATTCTGCCACCTCAGCCTTCTGAGTACCTGGAATTACAGGCACCATGCCTGACTAATTTTTTTATTTTTTGTAGAGATGGGGTCTCACTATGTTGCCTAAGCTGGTCTCGAACTCCTGGCCTCAAATGATGTTGTCACCTCAGCCTCCTAGTGATGGGATTACCGGCGTGAGCCACTGTGCCTGGCCGCATGTTTTGTTGTATCACAATATCACCCTCTTCCAGGGCTTCTTCTTTCTTCTTCTCTCAGGGGATGCAGCATCTGTGGTTCAAGGCCATTACCACCTCCTATTTGGACACAGACTCCTGCCCGGCTCCCCATCAGCTCTCTCCTCGTTTTCTTTTATCTTCAGACTCATTATATTGACCCCTCCCCTCAGCTGTCGAACATGCACCATTGCCTTCTGTCCTAATGCCATCCTCCTTGGTCCCTGATCCCCAGCAGCCGTCATCAACCTCTCTCCTTCCCTGCACATCTCAGCTCCTCGGAAGGGAGGCCCCGTCACAGTCGTCAGCACCTGCCTGCACACACCTGCACTCCCCCGACAGGGGAGGACCTGCCTGCACGCTCATCAGGCTTATGGCTGGGGAGAACCAGAAGAACCTAAGAGACGAGGTCGCTGACCTCCTGAAGCCTATGTTCCAGTGCAGAAGGCAGGAAACAGGCAAGCAGATAGCTAGCTAAAAATGAGCAGTGCACATATTCTTTTAAACTCCTATGAAGAAGATAAAAAGAGGCAACGAGACTGAGCAGGCAGGACATGGGGTCTCACACCTGTAACCCCAGCACTTGGGGAGGCCAAAGTGGGGAGAGGTGAGACATCACTTGAGACCAGCCTGGGCAACAGAATGAGTACCCATCTCAAAAAAAAAAAGAGAGAGAGACTGAGAGCAACTGAGAAAATGCACTTCAGTGAGGATTCTTTCTCAAGCAACGACAGTGCCTGAAAGTTTATTTATTTATTTATTTTTGAGACAGAATTTTACTCTGGTCAGTCAGGCTGGAGGGCAGTGGCGGGATCTCAGCTCACTGCAACCTCTACCTCCCGGGTTCAAGCAACTCTCCTGCCTCAGCCTCCCGAGAAGCTGGGATTACAGGCACTCGCCCCTACACCTGGCTAATTTTTGTATTTTTAGTAGGGACAGGGTTTCACCATGTTGGTCAGGCTGGTCTCGAACTCCTGACCTCAGGTGATCCACCCACCTTGGCCTCCAAAGTGCTGGTATTACAGGCGTGAGCCACCACACCGGTATAGTGCCTGAAAGTTTAGAATGATCCAGACATGTGAGGAGTGGAGGGAAGAGCATGACGGACCCTGGGAACAGAAAATCCAGTGCCCAGGGCTAAGAAACTGCATGGCTCAGGGAAAGCAAGTGCGGGTGGGCGCCACGCCCTCCTCAGCATCGAAGGCTGGCTTTTCCCCACCACTGCCTTGGAAACCACACTCTTCTTTTTGAGCCCAGTGAGCAGGTTCTGCCATATTGATTAGTCCTCCCTGCTCCATTTCTCTTCCTTGACCTTCTCTTCTGGAGCCACCTCCTCTTGTGACTTCCATAACTCAGAACACCCCCACCCTCCCTGCCTCCGTGACCACTCCCTGCCTGGCTCCTTTCTGGACGCAGTTTCCCTGGCCGCCCTTCACGTTTCCTTGTCCTGAATCTCCATTCTCTGCCTACTACTCCCTCACTCCACACCAGAGGATCAGAACGTTTTCTGGGGCCATAGATGTGATTACAGGCACCTACCATCACTCCAGGCTAATTTTTATATTTTTCGTAGAGATGGGGTTTCACCATGTTGGCCAGGCTGGTTTTGAACTCCTGACCTCATGATCCACCCATCTCAGCCTCCCAAAGTGCTGGGATTACAGGCGTGAGCCACCGTGCCCAGCCGGCTGTACACATTTCTGTTAAGTTTGTATTTAGGAGCAGAGTCACTGGGTCATACGATATACATATGTTCAGCTTACATAGACAATTCCAAATAGCTTTCCAAAGCAACTGTACTCATTTCCACACCCACCAGCAACATGTGAATACATCTCCATCCTCACAAACACTTGGTATTGTCAGAATTTTTAATTTTCATCATTCAGGTATATGTGTAATGATAGCTGCTTGTTGTTTTAATTTGTATTTCTCCAATGACTAATCATGTCATCGGAGAGGAAATTTTTATGTTCTGTTATTAACACATTAATATACTTTTTTATTGGATTGCTTTCTATGTGCTAATTGTGATTAATACACTAATATCGTTTGTTGGATTGCTTTTTTATTACTGAGTTGTAGGAATTTATATATATATATATATTCTGGATACTAGTCCTTTCTCAGAGACATACTTTGTGAATATTTTCTCCTGGTGTATATCTTGCCTATTTTGTTCTCCTCCTCCTCCTCTTTTTTTTTTTTTTTTTTTTTTTTTTTAATAGTCTCACTCTGTCACCCAGGCTGCAGTATAGTGGCACCATAATAGCTCACTGCAGCCTCGAACTCCTGGACTCTAGCAATCCTCCTGCCTCTGCCTTCTGAGTAGTTGGGACTACAGGCACAAGTCACCATGCCCGGCTCCTATTTCTTTTCTTAATTGTGTCTTTTGATGATCGGAAGTTTTTAATTTTGATGACATCCAATTTACCAACTCTTACAATTATTGCTTTCTGTGACCTAAGACAACTTAAGACAACTTTGCTTTTGCTTTTCCCCCAAGTCATACAGATATCCTTCTAGGTTTTCCTCTAAAAAAAAGTTACGATTTTCACTTGGAAATTTAGGTATATGGTCCTTTTTTTTTTTTTTTTTTGAGACAGAGTCGTGCTCTATCTCCCAGGCTGGAGTGCAGTGGCACAATCTCAGCTCACTGCAACCTCCTCCTCCCAGGTTCAAGGAATTTCAGTGATTCAGCCTCCCAAGTAGCTGGGATTACAGGCATGTGCCACCATGCCTGGCCTACGGTCCATTTTGAATTAGTATTTTTAGTATGGTATTAAGTAGGACTCAAGGTCCGCTTTTGGCCATACAGATACACAGTATCCCAGTACCATTTGTTGAAAAGAACTTTCCTTCCCCATTGAATTGCTTTGGTGCTTTTGGTGAAAACCAGGTAACTACATAAACTGTGATCAATTTCTGAGCTCTTTATTATTTTTATGATCTGTTTGTAGATTCTCAAACTAAAAGTGCACAGTTCATTACTGTTTCTTTATAGCATGTCTTGAAATCAGGCAGTGTAAGTCTTCTTTTTTCTTTTATCGTCTTGTTGTTGTTGTTTGTTTTGAGATGGAGTCTCACTCTGTCACCCGGGCTGGAGTGCAGCGGCTTGATCTTGCCTCATTGCAACCTCCACCTACTGGGTTCAGGTGATTCTCCTGCCTCAGCCTCCCGAGTAGCTGGGATTACAGGCATGTGCCACCACGCCTGGCCAATTTTTGTGTTTTTAGTAGAGATGGGGTTTCTCTATGTTGGCTAGCCTGGTCTCAAACCTGTGACTTCAAGTGATCCACCTGCTTCGGACTCCCAAAGTGTTAGGATTACAGGCATGAGCCACCATGTCTGGCCAAACTTTGTTCTTTTTTGAAGTGTTTTGAGAAAAAAACACTTTGCATTTCTGTGTACATTTTAGAATTAGCTTGTCAACTTCTGTTAAAAAAAAAAAAAGGTTACTGAGATTTTGGTCAGGATTGTGTTGCATCTATAGATTAATGTGGTGAGAACGGGAATCTTCTTTTTTTTTAAAGATGGGGTTTCACCATACTGGTCAGGCTGGTCTCAAACTCCTGACCTCAGGTGATCCTCCCACCTCAGCCTCCCGAGAACGGGAATCTTAAAAACAAGTCTCATCCTGAACTGTTTATTTATCTCCCCTGTTCTCCAGCTCTCCACCAAAACCTGCTCTTACTGATGTATATTCTGTCTTAAGTAAAGTACCATTATCTGCTATCCTGCCTGACCTTGTAACTGGGAGACACTTTCAACTTCGCCCTCTTCCTCAGCCCTAACAACAACCTTTAAGGCTGGCTGAATTTGCCCCCTAAATCTTACTGGATTCATTCGTGACTCTTCGTCCCTACTACTACTATGCTAATGCAGCCCCTCTTTACTCACCAGGACAACTGCAATCATGGCATAAGTAGTTTTTCTGCTCTAGTCTGTACCCTGCAAATCTAGTTCGCATTCGGCCTCAGAGAGACTGCTCTTGCAAATCTGACCAGGACACTCTGGCTCAAAGCCCATGGGCTCCCAGATAAAGTCCTGATGGCTTTGACCTGAGATGCAACATGTTCATGATCTGGCCCTTTCCACCCTTCAGTTGCATTTCCTGATATTCCCTGTACTCTATTCTTTCTGAAAGTCTCCTGTACCCCACAAATGAGTAGGGGTCCCTCCTTGGTGTACCCATAATGCTCTGTACACAGGACCAGCTAGCTAATTTCACGAACCTAGTGCCAAATTAAAATATTGGGCCCAAATTAAAATATGGTTAAGAATTTCAAGAGGTAGAACGTTAAATCAAGTGTGGGGCCCTTCTGAGCAGGGCGACCAGATCTCATGCTGGTTATTGTTTCTGTTTCTGTGATATAAACAGGCAGCCCAAGCGCTCTGGAGATCCCAGGCAAATCATCCATGAAGTAAGTTGCTTTCTTACAAAATCAATGGCTTTGGCTTTTGTTACAATCTGATTAACGTAAATGCTCTTAGAAGGTCAAACATTCTCGAGTATTACACTCCAGTTACTCAGTTCTGAAAGCTGCAGTTAACTACTAACGACGTGTGACAAGCCCTAAGATCAGGCATCATGAGTTGTGACTGAACAGATTGCTTGTGGTCAAAATGTCAGTCAGCAGTTCCAACACAAAGGTAGAGGTTGTGATAAGCATTCAGGCACAGAAGTCACCTTGGGGTCAACTTGAATTCTATGTGGTATAATTAGTCTGTGCTTATTCTCAGTAAATGTCTGATAATGTTCTTAATCAAAGGATTCTATAAATTAAATGTCCCCCCCAGAACAGACTGGAAATGTACATGCATTCGTACTTGATATTACTTATACAGCACTTAGGTGTATGATTAAAGGAGGAAATGTGCAGTGAGGCAGCATCCTCTGATTTTGGCAGGGTATGGGTGTTGACTGCAGCATGGTTTGGGACCCAGGCTCTAGCAAGGGTCTTCATGGTTAACTCTAAGGGTCTATTGTTCAGTCCCACTGCCAAGCCACCTGGCTGCCTTCATTAGTCCCTAGAATTCCTTGTCAGTGCAGACAAACATCTCAGCCAGCCTTTTATTTCTTTTTTTTTTTTTTTTTTTTTTTAAGACGGGGTTTCACCATGTTGGTCAGGCTGATCTTGAACTCCCGACCTCAGGTGATCCACCCGCCTTGGCCTCCAAAGTGCTTGGATTACAGGCGTGAGCCACCACGCCCGGCCTTTTTTTTTTTTTTTTTTAAGATGAGGGTTCACCATGATGGCCAGGCTGGTCTTGAACTCCTGAACTCAGGTGATCCACCCACGTCGGCCTCCCAAAGTGCTAGGATTACAGGCATGAGCCACTGCGCCCGGCCTTTATTTCTATTTTATTTTATTTTTGAGACAGAGTCTTGCTCTGTTGTCCAGGCTAGAGTGCAATGGTGGGATCTCAGCTCAATGTAACCTCTACCTTCTGGGTTCAAGTGATTCTCCTGCCTCAGTCTCCCCAGTAGCTGGGATTACAGGCACCCACCACCATGGCTAATTTTTTTTTCTTTTTTGAGACGGAGGCTGTAGTGCAATGTTGGGATCTCAGCTCACTGAAACCTCCACCTCCCAGGTTCAAGTCTTGAGCCTTTTTCTCCTCTCAGCCTTTTGAGTAGCTGGGAGTACAGGCCCACACCACCACGTCTGGTTAATTTTTTATATCTTGGTAGACAGGGTTGCCCAGGTTGGTCTCGAACCCCTTAGCTCAGGCAATCCACCCGGCCAGCCTCCCAAAGTCCTAGGATCACAGGCGGAAGCCACCATGCCCAGCAGCATTTATCTTAAGAATACAACTGTAAACCCGAGTTTGAGAAACAGAACAGTGAGATGACACACAATGAGAACTTTGATCTCTGGGGCCTCTTGCAGGTGAAGAAAGATGCAGGAGAATTGCCCAGGCGTTTCAGTCCATTCTCTGTTGTTTACAACAGAATACCTGAAACTGGGTAATTTATAAAGAGAAAGAGTTTATTTGTTACAGCTATAGAGGCTGTGAAGCCCCAGGTCGAGGGGCTGCATTTGTTGTTTTTTATTTTATTTTATTTTATTTTGCTTCTTGGTTTTACTGCAAGAGAGGGGCTGCATCTGAAGAGGGCCTTCTTGCTGGTGAGGACTCTGCGGTCCTGAGGCAGGGCAGGGCATCACATGGTGAAGGGGCTGAGTATCCCAGCTCAGGTCTCTGTTCCTCTTCTTGTAAAGCCACCAGTTCCCCTCCCATGATAACCCATGAATCCATTAACCCATTTATCCATGAATGTAGAGTCCTTGTGATCCAATCACTTCTTCTAGGCGCCAGCTCTCAATACAGCCTCATTGGAGATTGTTTCAATGTGAGTTTTGGAGGGACATTCAAGCCAGAGCACCAGGTGTGCAGAGGAAGGTGTTAAAGGCAGCCAGAGGAGCAGGAGCAAAGGCAAGAAGGGGATGAGAGAGGCCTTGTATTTTTCAGGCTGTTGGTAATAGAGGATTTTCGGAGAGGGTAGTGAATGAAGGAGAGAGGCAGCAGCTTTGGCACTGGCTGGAAAAAGAAGGAGGGGCCAGGTGCCTGTAAGGCTAGAACCTGCAAAGGTGTTCAGATGTAGTTTTTTTTTCCTAGACAGGGTCACTCTGTCACCTAGGCTGGAGTGCAGTGGTACAATTACAGCTCACTGCAGCCTTGACCTCCCTAGGCTCAGGTGATCCTCCTATCTCAGCCTCCTGAGTAGCTAGGACTACAGGCATATGCCACCACACCTGGCTAATTTTTTGTACTTCTTGTAGAGATGAGGTTTCACCATGTTGCCCAGGCTGGTCTCAAACTCCTAAGATCAAGTGATCACCCACCTCAGCCTCCCAAAGTGCTGGGATTACAGGCATGAGCCACTGCACTTGGCCTTCAGATATGTTCTTTTTGGCTTTAGGAGGATTGAAGAGTTTTTGTAGGAGGGCACCATAATCAGATTTGCCTGTTAGAGAGATGAGTTTGTCTCTTGTGGGAGACAGACTTGAGGCTGGGAGAGAAGGAAAAGGGACTGCAGTGGGCCAGGAAGGAGAGAATGAGGTCTAAACTCCTGCGGCAGCAGGAACAGAGAAGGAATCTGATACCAGAAAGAAGGATCCAGATGCTCGAAGACCCATTGGCCATAGAAGTAAAGAATTAGGAGAGCAGCCAGGGCCGTGGCTCACGCCTGTAATCCCAGCAGTTTGGGAGGCCAAGGTGGGCGAACTCCTGAGGTTAGGAGTTCGAGATCAGCCTGGCCAACATGGTGGAACCCCATCTCTACTAAAAATACAAAAATTAGCTGGGCGTGGTGGCATGTGCCTCTAGTCCCAGCTACTTAAGGGGCTGAGGCAGGAGAAGCGCTTGAACCCAGGAGGCAGAGGTCGTAATGAGCCAAGATCACACCACTGCACTGCACTCCAGCCTGAGCAACAGCGTAAGACTCCATTTCAAAAAAAAAAAAGGGATGTCCTTAAATCAGTGATTTATGGCATAAACTCACTTATTTCCTAACAACACTCTTAACTAAGTACTATTAATCTCATTTGAGAAATCGGGTTAACTTGCTCTCTACAAGCTCTATACGGGTAGCAAGGGGCAGAGCCAGTGTCTGAATCCAGGCAGTCTGGTTCTGAAGTCTGTGCTCTTAGCTGCAAGCACAGGCCTCTAACATAGCATTACATTTAAGTTCATGACTGCCTTGGCACAGGTTGCCCTGTTACGCACAATACTAGAAACACTGGAGAAGCTGCCCCTCGCACCACAGCTCCATTCTCAGTGGGAAGCAACCCAGAAGGAAAGTAGGTCAAACTCTCAGGTCAGTGATTGCAGAGAGGGAGCTTGCTGGCACTGAGGCCTGTGGACGCCTCATTTTATCTCAAAGAAAACACCATGTTCCCTTGCATGTGGTTCCTGACTATAAGCTTTGACATTCTTGGTTGGAGAGACAAGATGTTTAAGTGGATGTGGATGAAACAATAGAGAGTCACCTGATTGGGCATTGTGGCTCACACCCATAATCCCAGCACTTTGGGAGGCTGAGGCAGGAAGATCACAGAAGACCAGGAGTTCAAGACCAGCCCGGGCAACATAGTGAGACCAAATCTTTATTAAAATAAAAATATATATATTTTACATAAATATATATATATGTGTGTATGTATATATATATATATATTAGAAAACCCTATTTCTATTTAAAAAAATTAGCTGGGCATGGTGCACACACCTGTAGACCTAGATACTCAAGGAGGCTGAGGTGGGAGGATGGCTTGAACCCAGGAGGAGGTTGCAGTGAGCTGAGATTGCATCACTGCACTCCAGCCTGGGTGACAGAATGAGACCCTGCCTCAAAAAAAAAAAAAAAAAAAAAAAGACAATAATCTGCAGAGAGCTATGCTGCTTCTAATATTACCTAAGGCTGAAATGTATGAAACAAAAAATTATGACTCTCGGTCAGGACAGAGTGCTATGTACCTCACAAAATTCATATGTTTAAGTCTTAACCCCCAATGTGATGGGATTAGGAGGTGGGACATTGATTAGGTTGGTTTTTTGAGACAGGATCTCATTGTCGCCCAGACTGGAGTGCAGTGGCACGATGTCAGATTACTGCAACCTCCGCCTCTGGAATTTAAGCAATTCCCATGCCTCAGCCTCCTGAGTAGCTGAGACTACGGGTGCCCACCACCACACCTAGCTAATTTTTGTATTTTTAGTAGAGACAGGGTTTCACCATATTGGCCAGGCTGGTCTCGAACTCCTGGCCTCAAGTGATCTGCCTGCCTCGGCCTCCCAAAGTGCTGGGATTACAGGTGTGAGCCAACACGCCAGCCATAATTAGGTCTTAAGGGCAGAGCTCTCATGAATGGGATTGGTGCCCTTATAAAATTCAGGTTGAGTACCCATAATCTGAAAATCTGATCTAAAATGCTCCAAAATCTGAAACTTTCTGCATCTCAATGTGATGCTCAAAAGGAAATGCTCACTGGTGCATTTCAGATTTGAAATATTTGGATTAGGGATCTTCAACTGGTAGACCCAACTCTATGAAAACAAAACAGTTAGCTAGCTGTGGTGATGTGCCTGTACTCCCAGCTTACTCAGGAGGCTGAGGTGGAAGGACAGCTTCAGCTCATGGGTTTCAGGCGGCAGTGGGTCATAATTATGCCACTGTATTCCAACCTGGATGACAAAGTGAGATGCCCCGCTGGAAAAAACCCACAACCCTAACAGAAAGTAGATTAAGAGGTTGTCTATGGCTTGGGTAGGGGATGAGGCATGGAGTGAATGCTAATTGAGGCTGGGGTTTCTTTTTGTTCTAAAAATGATTGTGGTGAGGCCGAGCATGGTGGCTCAGGCCTGTAATCCAAGCATTTTGGAGGCCAAGGCGGGCCTGAGGTCGGGAGTTCAAGACCAGCCTGACCAACATGGTGAGACCCCCGTCTTTAAAAAAAAAAAATGATTGTGGTGATAGTTGCACAACTCTGAATACACTAGAAGTCATTATATTGTACAATGAGTACATTTTATAGTATGTTAATTATACTTCAATAAAACTGTTAAAAAGGAAATTCTAATGGAATTTGGGTTATTTCCATTTATTTGGTATATGACATTTATTTTCAGTTTTATTTTACAAACACTTACATGGTCTTACTATGTACCAAGTACTGGGTTCCAAACGCTATATAAACATGAATGTATTTCATCCTCATAACTCTGTGAAGTGGATAGTATTGTTATCTCCATTTTACACAGGCACAGACAGGTTAAGTAACTTGCCTAAGGTCTCTCAGTTGACAATGGCAGTCAGGATTTGAACGTTGCCAGTCTGATATCAGAGTCTGTGATCTTTATTTATTTTTCAAGAGATAGGGTCTTGCTATGTTGCCCATGCTGGAGTACAGTGTTATTCACAGGCATGATCCCATTACTGATAAGCATGGGAGTTTTGACTTGCTCCATTTCTGACTGGGGCCGCTTTATTCATCCTTAGGTAATATGGTGGTCCTGGCTCCTGTGGGGTCACCATACTGATGCCAAACTAAGGACACCCGATGCTCACAGTATACTACAGCCAAGAATTCCTGGTCTCAAGTGATTCTCCCGCTTCAGCTTTACCAGTAGCTAGGACTATAAGCCTGTGTCACCAAGCCAAGCCAGAGTCTGTGATCTATCTAACCATTCTTCTTTTTTTTTTTAAGACGGGGTTTCACCATGTTGGTCAGACTGCTCTTGAACTCCTGACCTCAGGTGATCCGCCCGCCTTGGCCTCCAAAGTGCTTGGATTACAGGCGTGAGCCACCGTGCCTGGCCCTATCTAACCATTCTATTATGCCACCTTTCCCAAGGACGTTTACAGATTTTTTTTTAACTGTAACTAGTGCAGAACATTAAAAATTAGTTCATGGAGGATTTGAGGACAGAGTTTAGGAACGTATCCCTACGTACATGGCTAAATGTAAATATGTAGCAATGCCTAATAGAGGCCAGGCACTGTTCTGGTACTCTGGGTAGGGGTGGATGGGGAGGATAGAAAACATAAAGACAAATGATATAGGGTCATGAAGAACTCTCAACTTAATTCAGATGCAATGTGGTGTTGGTATTTGAGAGTTTCCAAAATGTTCTGGGTAGAAGAGCAAAACAGTAACATTTGGGTTTTATAAAGTAAGGCATACAATAATTTATTCATTAAATCAAAAAAAGGAGGTAGGAAGATCAGTTGGGAAAGTGATAATCCAAAAATAATAAGTATTTGAGTTTCAGCAGGAGGAATGAAAACAGATTAAAGAAATATTTCATAATTAGAAATGTCCAGATTTAGATACTGAAAGTGGGGGCCAGAGATAGAAATGGGTTGAAGATGACTCTACAGTTTTAGCCTAGGTGACTATGAAGACAGTAATGCTATTAACCAAGCAAAACAGCACAGAGGCCGGGCGCGGTGGCTCACGCCTTTAATCCCAGCACTTTGAGGCCGAGGTGGGCGGATCACGAGGTCAAGAGATGGAGACCATCCTGGCCAACATGGTGAAACCTCCATCTCTACTAACAACACAAAAATTAGCTGGGTGTGGTGGCCTGTGCCTGTAATCCCAGCTACTCCGGAGCCTGAGGCAGGAGAACGGCTTGAACCCAGGAGGCACAGGTTGCAGTGAGCCAAGATTGCGCCACTGCATTCCAGCCTGGCAACAGAGCGACTCCGTCTCCAAAAAAAAAAAAAAAAAAAAAAAAAAAACCCACCACCACCAACAACAACAATATTGAGAGGAGTTCAGTTAAGGCATTTAGTTGTAGAGATATTAAGACTGGGTAAGTAATTGTGGTAAGATTCAAATATGCAGAAACTAGGGTTTGGAGGCCAGAAAATTTTCATATTTGAAGAAATAAAATGACTCTTTTTTTTTTTTTTTTTTGATACAAGAGTCTCACTCTGTCACCCAGGCTGGAGGGCAGTGGGCGATCTCGGCTCACTGCAACCTCTGCCGCCCGGGTTCACGCAATTCCCCCGCCTCAGTCTTTAGAGTAGTTGAGAGTACAGGCGCACGCCACCAGGCCAGGCTAATTTCTGTATTTCTAGTAGAGACGGGGTTCCATCATGTTGGCCAGGCTGGTCTTGAACTCCTGACCTCAGGTGATCCGCCTGCCTCGACCTCCCAAAGTGCTAAGATTACAGGGGTGAGCCACGACACCTGGCCTACAATATTTCTGATGTAACATCGCAGAAACACTGGAGGAGAGAAAAGAATACACTTCCACTCGGAATTCGCACCCTGGTCGCCTTCTCTGGCTAGGTTCACAAGCTGAACCGCCTCGTCCCCGCCGGTGAGGATATCTCGGCCTGGGCAGAGACCCGAAAGCCTCCTCCTGCCGCTCGGGATGTTAACAGCAGGGAGAGCAGTATCTAGTCTTGCCCATAGCTGCGTCGCCGACAGCCGCGCCGCGTTGCCAGAACTTCACTCGTTTTCCTCCCGGCCGTCGCTTTTCCCCGATTCAGCCACCGTCCCTCTTCCTGGAACGTGAGCGCGTGTATTTCCGGCGCCCGGAAGTGCGTCATCAGCCAGCGCCAGCGGCCGCACGCCGCAGAGCAAGGGCTGAGAGGATCTGGGATTCTGGTGCTCCAGCACGCCGGTGGGAAAGGAGCTGGGACCTGAAGTGTTCACCGCTTCTCGGCGCCGCCATGCAAGTCTCCAGCCTCAACGAGGTGAAGATTTACAGTCTCAGCTGCGGCAAGTCCCTTCCTGAGGTGAGTCACTTCCTGGCCCCTCACTCTCGAGCTCTTTAGAATCGTCCCCCTTGTGGGGCAGCCGCCCCTCTCCTCGGACCTAGCCTCTGTTTTAGCTGGCCCCGGATCAGCCCCCGACTCGGGGAGACCCAGAGGCGGCTGACGGTTCCCTGGAGAGATTGCGAGCATTGGGAGACTAGGACGCTGCCGTCACTGCGCCAGAAGCTGGACCAAGAGGTAATCAGGGTCAGCGAGCTTTGCTGCAACTTTTGCAAAGTTCTCTGTTCCAGAGAACGCTTCCATTTGGGCTTCTTTGGATGTTCACAGTCCCTGTCACACACCGAGGAGGGAAATGTGGACAGATTGATTGACAGATCTCTTTTCATGCCTGCCCCGTCAGCTGTTTGTTGAGTTCATATCATTTGCCAGGTCCTAGGGATACAGCAGTGAGCAAGAGAGATACAGACTTCGCATTCGCAGAGTTTATGATGTAGAGGACAGTATTTCCGAGTCTTGCTGAACTTAACCTGATTCCTAGTCTTAAAGTTGGAAAGGGTTTGGACAAATCGGTAATTCTCTTCCAATCTTACCGTGTTTAATAATGCAGCTGAGATTTAATAATGCGTTTAATATGCAGCTGAGATCCAGCAAGGGGAAGGGTGACTTGTCCAGCATGACACACCTAGGCTCTGAAACTTGTCTTTTATTTCTTATAAGTGATGATCAAGCCTCTGTCAAAGCACTACCACTGAGCACTACCTTTTGTGGAAGCTCATTTCAATTTTGAGACTCTGCACTTGTTAGAAAATGGTGTTCAAACATGTCACTTTATAGCATGCTACTGTTGGTCTGAGTCCTGCCTTTGGAAAACAGAATAAATAGAGTTTTCCTTCCATGTGTCTGCTCCTATAGAAATTTGGAGCCAGTGATTAGGTTTTGCCTTTCCTCTCAAAATTCCTGTTAAAATAATTCCATCTTCCAATTTTTCTTCACACTGCATGATCTTTCTCATTTTGTTCATTCATTCTCCACACTTACTGAGAAGTTACCATGTGCAAGCAGCTCTGTGTTAAGTATTGGGATATATGGTGGACGTCTCAGATAAGGTTTCCCGTTGAGGAAAAGGATAATAAGTGAGTAAGTGAGAAGGCAGTTTCAGGTAGTCAAAAGTACTTTTCGTGATGAATGATTAGAAGAGAGCTGTGTTGGATAAAGTGTTCAGAGAAAGTGTTTTGGATAAAGCCTTCGTGGAAGGCCTCTCTAAAGGAGGGGACATTTGAGCAGAAACTTGAATGATGAAGAGGAGCCAATCATGTGAAGATATGGGGAAGAGTTTTCAGTGCTGAGAGCAGAAAGTGTAAAGGTCCCCACATGAGAAAGCACTGGACATGGAGAAGGACCAGGGGAGGCACAGGTGTGATCGTAGTATGCTGAGTGAGGGGAGACAGCAGGTGGATGAGGCTGGAGAAGTAGGCCTGGTAGGAAGGGTAGGAAGTTCAGGTTTTATTCTTAGTGCTGTTGGAAGTCACTGTTATGTTTTGAGTGGGCTGCTGTCTGACAAATGAGTAGCTGAGGAGGGTTCGACTAAGGATTAATTAGGTAGTCCAAGTGAGCGACTTTGGTGGCTTGGACTTGCCTGGTAGCAAAGGAAATGCTAAGACATAATGAGATCCAGGAAATATTTTGGAGATAGGGCTAATGGACCTTGCTAATGGATTGGATTGTTGGTAGAGGGAAGTTGAGGTGACAAAAAGGAAGGAATTAGAGAGCTCTTCAGTTTTGAGTCCAAACAAGTGGGTGCCTGGTGGAGCTGCTAACTGACATGGAGAAGAATTGAGAAGGAGCACATCGAAGGGAGGGGAGGAGGAAGGTAGTGAACAAAAAGAATCAAGAGTTTTCAGTAGTGGGTGTTTGAAGTTCTACTACACACCAAGTGGAGATGTTGAGTAGTTAGCAGCTGCATGGATGCTAGTATGGAGATTGCAGGTGGAGTCACTGTCATCGTTTGAGACTAGGTGAGATCATATTGTGAGAGAATGGACAGAGAAGAGAACTGGGCCAAGGACCTGAGGCAGTCTTAACATTTGTCATCCAAGAAGAGGAGGGGAACCCAGCAAAGAAGAAGGAGCAGTAGGCACTGATGAAAGGGGAGAATCAGAAATGTGTAGTTTTATAGAAGCAAGTGTTTCAAGGAGGAGGGAGTGGTCACCTGTGTCAACTGCTACTGAGAGCTGTAGTAAGATGAGGGCAGAAAAGACACCATTGATTTTGGCATGATGCAGAGCGCTGCTGACCTTGGCGAGTAGTTCCAGGGGAGTGCTAGGTAGAGTAGCTTGAGCTGAGTGGGTTTGGAAACCTGCTTGTCCTGGTTAATGTTTTATAGTTATTTCTTTGAGGTGTGGTACCTAAGCTACGTGTGGAACCTCAGCTGTTGTCTGATCTATGCAAATATTGCTTCTCTCCTGGGCTCGACCTTTCTGTTAATGTAGAGAAGCCTCTGTATTTGCTCCCCGGGTGGTCTGTCCAGTCTCCTGGCTTTAAGCATAGCTGCATATTGATGACTGTCACATTGACATTTCTAGCCCTTACCTCTGCTCTGAACTGGACTTGCGTCTCCAGCTGTTCATTGACGTCTCCACTTGGATAGCTGATAGGTATCTCAAACTTAACCTGTCCAGAGCAGAACACCAGCTTTGCCCCACGCACCCCGCTTCCCCAACCTGTGGTCTTCCCTCTCAGTCAGCGGCAGCTCCATCCCTCAAGCTGTTGATTCCAAAAACACTGGAGGGTTTTTTGTTGTCATTGCTTCTTTGCTCATACAATCCACTAGAAAAGCTGTTGGTTCTGTCTTCAGTATAGATCCAGAATCCAGTCATCTCCATTACTGTCACTCTTGAGTCAGGACACCATCACCCCTGGATTATGCAACTGCAGTTACTGCAGTTGACTTCTAAGCTGTTTCTCAGTTTCCACCCTCTACCCCTTTATTCCACAGTCTGTTATCAGTCAGCTGCCAGGGTGATCCTCTATTCAAAACGCTCCAGTGGCTCCTGGCCTCTTCGGGGTGAAAACCAGAGTCCTTTGAGTGGCCTGCAAGGTCCTCCTTGGTGTTGTGCCTTCCTGCCATCCTCTCTGAGCTCAACTCCTGTCACTGCTGTCCACTTTACGCTGGCCTCACACATCTCTTCACTGCTCAAGACCGGGCACACGCCTGCCTTAGGACCTTTGCACCAGGGAGTCCCCCTGCCCATCTGCTTTTCTGCCAGATGTTCGCCAGGCTTGCCTCCTCATGCCTTTCAGGTAGTTGCTCAAGAGAACCTTAACCTTATTTAAAATTATAATTCTCCACCAACACTTTGTCTCCTTTTCTTGCTTTATTTTTTCCATGGCATACATAACCATCTGACATTCTAATTATTTTACTTCCTCATTTGTTGGCGTTCCCTCACTTGAAAGAAAGCTTCACAAAAGGAGGGGCTTTTACATTTTTTAATTTAGTTTTTTTTTTTTTGGAAACTGTTGCCCAGGCCGGAGTGCAGTGGCACAATCATGGCTTACTTCAGCCTTGACTTCCCTGGCCCAACAATCCTTGCACCTAAGCCTCCTGAGTAGCTGGGACTGCAGGTGCTCACCAACACACCCAGCTTTTTTTGTTTTTTTGTAAAGACAATGATCGCACTATGTTGCTAGGCTGGTCTCAAACTCCTGGGCTCACGTGATCCCCTTGCCTTAATGCTGGGTCTGTAGGTATGAACCACTGCACCTGGCCAAGAGGGTTGTTTTTTTTCTCCCCCTGTTTTATTTACTACTGCTATGCCTATCTACTGGTATTTAGTAGTACAAATCAATATTTGTTTAATCTATTAATGAATAAAGTTAATTTTTTTTTTTTTTTTTTTTTTAAAGATGGGGTTTCACCGTGATGGCCAGGCTAGTCTTGAACTCCTGACCTCAGGTTGATCCACCCACCTCAGCCTCCCAAAGTGCTAGGATTACAGGCGTGAGCCACCGCGCCCAGCTTGAATAAAGTTAATTTTCATTTTCAGCCCCATGACACTTTTGACCTGGGGCTGTGATTTTTATTTATACATTTTGGCCTAAAATCTCCCATTCTGGAGTTAATCAGCTTTTGTCATATTTTTAATGCTGTTAAATTTATTTTTGTCAGTTTTCCAGTGCGTAAGCCTGTTTTTTCCCTCTCTTATGCAGACTTAACCTTGACCTTTGCTTCATTCTTTTTTTTAAAAAAAAAAAGATGGGGTTTCACCATGATGGCCAGGCTGGTCTTGAACTCCTGACCTCAGGTGATCCACCCACCTCAGCCTCCCAAAGTGCTAGGATTACAGGCGTGAGCCACCGCGCCCGGCCGCTTCACTCTTATTCATTAATACAGTGGTTCTCAAAGCAGGTCTGTGAGGCCCTGAAGATCCTCAAGACTTTTCCAGAGGGTCCATCAGCTCAGACTGTTTTCACAATCATGCTGTTAATTGGCCTTTCTCAGTGTGTTGACATTTGTTCTGATGGTGCAAAAACAGTCATGGATAAAACTGCTGGTACCTTTGTAACTGTTGAAGCAGCGACAACAGACTGTATTACTTGTCACTATATTCTTCTCCACTATGCACTGCAGTCAAAGCCAAAAATGCTAGTTTTACTTAAGAATTACTTTGAGAAGCTTTAAAAAATTCTTTTTTTTTTTGAGGCTGAGTTTCACTCTTGTTGCCCAGGCTGGAGTGCAGTGGCACGGTCTTGGCTCACTGCAACCTCCTCCTCCCAGATTCAACCGATTCTCCTCCCTCAGCCTCCCGAATAGGTGAGATTATAGACATGTGCCACCATGCCCAGCTAATTTTTTTGTATTTTTAGTAGAGACAGGGTTTAACCATGTTGACCAGGCTAGTCTTGAACTCCTGACCTCAGGTGATTCACCTGCCTCAGCCTCCCAAAGTGCCGGGATTATAGGTGTGAGCCACTGCACCCGGCCTAAAAAATTATTTCTTGAAACTGTGTCATTTTTGGATTCTGTATGAGGAAGTGGGCAGTGTGTGTGAAGCAGTTCTGTATCCACAGTACACACAGGGATTGTCTTGAGGAAAAGCGCTTATGCATGTGTTTCAGTTGTGAGCTGAAGTAGCTCTGTTTTTACATGAAACAACATTTTTACTTGAAAATATGACTTAGGGATAAATGGTTGTTATTCAGACTCAAGTATTTGGCAGGCATTTTCTTAAAGATGAACTAAGTGAGCCTGTCACTTCAGAGGAAGACAACTGACAGTATTTGTAACACTGATAACAGTTGTGCTTTAATGTGAAAGGTAGAATCTTAGAAAACCTGTCTCCATCACCATGAGCTTGATAGCTTTCCAGCACTTTCAGACTTTGCTGATGAGATTGGTGGTGATATTAATGAATATGAATTTTTGATGCTAGTTAATGAAATATGTCAACAATGGATCTCTCCTGTGTAACCAGTGAATGAATACTTTCCAAATTGACCAGTGTCTGATGTTTTAAAGTTGTGCAGGGTCAAAGACCCAGAAGGCAAGATACACCAATGAGTTTTAACATACTAGAGTACCAAAAATTTGTTGATAGGCTGGGTGCAGTGGCTCACGCCTATAATCCCAGCACTTTGGGAGGCCGAGGCAGGTGGATCACCTGAGGTCAGGAGTTTAAGACCAGCCTGACCAACGTGGAGAAACCCCGTCTCTACTAAAAATACAGAATTAGCCCGGGCGTGTTGACGCATGCCTGTAATCTCAGCTAGTTGGGAGACTGAGGCAGCAGAATCTCTTGAACCTGGGAGGTACAGGTTTTGGTGAGCTGAGATCGCGTCATTGCACTCTAGCCAGGACAGCAAGAGCGAAACTCCGTCTCAAAAAAACAAACAAAAAGTCGTTGATAGGGCTTTATTCCACATTGCAACTAACGTTGAGGAAACTACCACTTGCTGGGTTTTGGCATAGTACCAAAGAAGAATAGCCACAATTACCTGAAAGCACTATCATTGCTTTTCTTCCTTTTCCAACTGGATGTCTGTGTGAGGCCTTATTTTCTTCATATCCTTCAACTAAAATAAAAGTAGGTTCGTTTCAGAAGCAGACATGAGAATCTGCAGGTATTTGCCGTTAAAGAGATTTAAGAATATAGCTATTTTTCATAAAAATGTTATTTTGATTAACATGTAATGGGGTGATTTTTAACTGAATAAGTACATGTTTAAATATCTCAGTTTCAATGTCTCATACATTAAATATTAATAGATATAACCCACTAAACTAAAGCTTTTTGGGGTCCTCCATTAAGAGTGTGAGGGAATCCTAAGAACAAAAAGTTTGCTAACTGCTATTCTCTGTCTCTCTCTCAATCTTCCCTTAAAGCATTTCTAACTTATCAACAGATTGCATGTTTTGCTTTGCCTTACTTGAAATGTGAGAGCAAATGGGCTGTTTTTTTCCCCCAGCAACAATGAGACACCTATTCAGTGAGAGAATGAAGTCATCAGCATTTCCGGAGCTTTTTTGCTAGGTTTTTGATGAAATCCTTTTATATTGGTAGAGTACAGTTTGTTTGGTTGGTTTTTTTGAGACAGGGTCTTGCTCTATCACCCAGGCTGGAGTGCAGTGACACAATCATAACTCACTGCAGCCTTGACCTCCCAGGCTCGGGTGATTCTGCTGTCTTAGCCTTTTGGGTAGCTGGGACTACAGGCATGTGCCACCACACCCAGCTAGTTTTTATTTTTTTGTAGAGATGATGTCTTGCTATGTTGCCCAGGCTGGTATCGAACTTCTTTGCTCAAGTGATCCTCTTGTCTTGGCCTGTCAAGATGTTGGGATTGCAGGCATAAGCCACCTCAGCCTGCTTGAGTACAGTTCTTCCCCCCCACCCCCCACCACCCCACTCCGAGGTAGAGTCTTGCTCTGTTGCCCAGACTGGCGTGTAATGCTGTGATCTCGGCTCACTGCAACCTCTGCCTCCCAGGTTCAAGGAATTCTCCTGCCTCAGCCTCCCAAGTAGCTGGGATTATAGGTCCATGCCACCGTGCCCATCTAATTTTTTGTATTTTTAGTAGGGATGCTGTTTTACCTCGTTGACCAGGCTGGTCTTGAACACCTGCCTCGTCCTCCCAAATTGCTGGGATTACAGGCATGATCCACCACACCTGACCGAGTACTGCTCTTTATTTACCATGATTTTATAGAATACAGAGTAGATGGCTGAATTTAGTGACCAACTTTCAGTTCTTGGTGAACTTTAAAAAGAAATTTTTAAAAACTTAGGTTTATATGTTCCTGTTTCATGCTGACTCTTCATGTGGTCTCCTATAGTGCTGTGAGTTTGTACAGACACTGCTGAGTGAACTTTCCTTCCTTCCTACCTTCACTGTGTTGAGAATTTCTTGCCCCTCTGGGTCTCAGGCTCCTAGTTAGAAGGAAATCTCTATCTTTTTTTCCCCATGCTTGTTTGCACAGGATGTATGAGGCTAATTATTGTATGAACTGCCTCCTTCCTTGAGCACAGCTTCCTGAGAAGAGGAAATTGAATCCTGGTTAATAGGGGGAATCCCTAGCAATATATCTTCGTTCTATTTGTATTAAGTTAATGTAAAATCACATTGAGTGCCCAGAAATAAACTTAATGTCACTTTTAATTGATACCTTGCCAAAACTAAAATCCGAGCGAATAATCACAAGGACTAGAATAAACCTGTAAATCAGTATGCTACATACAAAGGCAGAAGGAAAGCTGTGGCTCAGACTGAGGCTCATCAAGGTATTATCCCTCTTCAAGTGTGGACACTGCCTCAGGCGTCATACTTAGGGTCTTCCATGGCGAGTCTGCATGACCAGAGTCTTAAAGATTATTATGTCACGTGTCTGATGAGGGCTGTACAGTTTAGAAATGACATCTCTTAGTTTTTCTCTTGCTTTTCTTTCTTTAGGATAGTGTTTAAGCCTTGCCTTTATAGACATTTTGGTCTGGACAGTTCCTTGTGGTGGGGGTTGTCTATGTATTGTAGGATGTTTGGCATCATCTCTCTCACCTCTGCCCACCAGGTGTCAGGAGCATATCCCCAAGTTGTGACAACCAGAGATGTCTTCAGCAATTAACACATGCCCTCTGGGGCTCCTAATTGGCCTAGCTGGAGAACCACTGCTTTGGGATAATCGTAGTTGACAAGTGCTTCGCCACTGGCACCCGAGCATGCCATGGGATTATACTGCTGGCTGAACTGGGGCTCATTAACTACAGAGCAAAACCTGGTATCAGAGAATATGACTATAAAGTGTATCATTTCTTTGTTATTAAGTATCGGCTATTTGGTCAGTTTTTTATTTGGTTTTATTCTTTGTAAAAAATGTATTTCTATAGGAAACATTCTCCTATGTTTTACTTTATAAATTTTCACTTAAATATATTAAGTTGTTTAATATATTTAATTATAACCCAGAATACTTGAGGCTTTCTGCTTTCCTTTAGATTGGTTAGATGGGTTGATATTCTCTTGTGTAAAAGATTGTAGTTCAAAAAATTTATTATCTGGCTGGGCCTCATGGCCCATTTCAGTAGACCTAGCACTTTGGGAGGCAAAGGTGAGAGGATGGTTTGAGCCCAGGAGTTTGAGGCTGCAATGAGCTAGTTGCATCGCATCACTGCACTCTAGACTGGGCAAGAATGAGACCCTGTCTCTAAAAAAGTAAAAATAAAAAAAAATTGTCTAATGTATGTAAGTATACACAAGAAAAAAAATCCAAGACATATTTAATATGTTAAGAGTAGGGTTTGGATTATAGAATTTTTTTGTTTCCTATGTTAAATATCCCTGTAAGGTTTGAATTTTAAAATATAAGCATGTATTGCTTTTGCAAGCCAGAAAACAAGTTAGCTAAATTTGTTTTAAAATAAAGTCTCTTCATTTTCCTTCAGTGGCTTTCGGATAGGAAGAAGCGAGCACTACAGAAGAAAGATGTAGGTGAGTATTAGCTGTTTTTTCTCCCTTCAGCTGCATTACTGATCCATGTTCTCATGCTCTTACTCATTTGCTGTTATCATGTATAAGTGAGGATTTATAAGAACGCAGTAACATCTAGTGGAAAATGAATGATCTTGTCTTTTTTCTTTTTCCTTTTGACGTGGGGTCTTGCTGTGTTGCCCAAGCTGGTCTCTAACTCCTGGGCTTGAGCAATCCTCCAACCTAGGCCTCCCAAAGTTTTGGGATTACAGACATGAGCCACTGCACCCAGCCCATCTCCTTCTTAAAAAACCTTTTGTTGTGGTTGGTATGTTCCTGGTGGGTATGGGATTTGATTTTACCTCTTTAACTAATAAGTTAGCCTGTTACTGTTTCATGTCTTTGCCATGATTGAGTTGTAATAGTGGTTTAGGGGCCTGGTTCTGTGGCTCACTCCTGTAATCCCAGAAGTTTGGGAGGCTGAAGTGGGAGGATTACTTGAGCCCAGAAGTTTGAGACCAGCCTGGGCAATGTGGCGAAACCCCATCTCTACAAAAAATATAAAAATATCTGGGTGCGGTGGCATGTGCCTATAGTCCTACCTATTTGGGGAGCTGAAGTGTAAGGATTGCTTAAGCCTGGGGGATTGAGGCTGCAGTGAGCCATAATCATGCCACTGCACTCCAGCCTGGGCGACAGAGTGAGACCCTGTCTCAAAAAAAAAAGTGGCTTCATGTTTATGCTCTTCTCCTTTATATGTATATTTAACACTGGATGTTTGATACATTGTTGTGGAAATTTTTTTTTTAATTAACGATGATACTTTTTGAAAAGTACAAATGAAATACTTAGCTTCGAAAAACAATGTATGAGCTAAGAAAAAAACCTTTGCTATTTAATGGTTGGGCTTGTGCTAGTGTCCTTTCCCAAGGCCAGGAAGCATTTGGGATGAATTTTACGTGTTTATGGTTGTGCTGACTGCTTGACACACATTGTCTTCTTATGACAAAGAATAAGCATGTTAATTAAACTAGTTGTTTTTTTCTCTTTTTAGATGTCCGTAGGAGAATTGAACTTATTCAGGATTTTGAAATGCCTACTGTATGTACCACTGTTAAGGTGTCGAAAGATGGACAGTACATTTTAGCAACTGGTAAGCGGCTTTTTGGTTATGATTTCCATGCACTTTTTACCAGGAAATGCTGTAATGGGAAAGGTTTTGTTTGTTTTTTACCCTAATATGTTATTATCAAAAATTTCAAACAGAAATATTGAAAAAATTGTAAACACCCATTTAATTACTACCTAAATTCTGCAATAGTTTACTCTGCAGTATTTGACTTATTCCAGGCATATGTGTCTTTGTTCATACATCAGTCCATCTTGTTTCTTTGATGTATTTCAGTGTAAGTTGCAGATACCAGTATATTTCACCCCAAAACACCTCAGCACGTATATCATTAGCTGGAGTTCAACATTTATCAATATTTATTTGTGGCTTTTTACAAGGTAAAAAAAAATGTGTATTGGTGAAATGCATAGATCCTAAGTTTGCCATTTGATTAATTTTGACAAAGGCACACACTTGTGTAACCCAAAGCTCTCTCAAGACATTTTTTTCCTGCAGAAAATTGCTCCTACCCATGCACAGACCACCGTTGCTGATTTTTTTCAGTACACGTAAGTTTAGCCTGTAGTCATACACTGTATATTCTTTCTCCGTAAGACTTATTTCATGTATTTGAGATTTATACATGTTGTGAATCTCAATATGTGTCAGTGGCTTTTTTTAAAATTAGCAAATAGTATTTCATCATATGACTAATCCACAGTTTATTTAGCCATTCTCCATGTGATGAAGACCTGGGCTATTTTCCTTCATTTTTTTGGCTATTGCTAATAAAGTGCTATGAACAATCCCATAGAAGTCTGTTTTGTGGATATATGCTTTCATGGCTTTAGTAAATACCTAGGAGTGGAATTTCTGGGTCCTGGGGTAAGTATAGGTGTAGTGTTATGAGAAACTTCCAAGTCTTTTCCCAAAGTGGTCATATCATTTGCATTCCCACTAACAATGAATGAGAGTTTTTGGAAAGGTCACTTGTAACATAATTTTTTTGTATCACGTATCAATTTTTTAAAATGTCCCTAAGATTTTACATTAACAGTATTTATCATTATCAAAAAATCATGAAATTTAGAGAATTTTTTAATTTGGAGATGAGTCTTGCTCTGTGGCCCAGGCTGGAGTATAGTAGCGTGCTCGGCTCACTGCAATCTCTGCCTCCTGGGTTCAAGCATTTCTCCTGCCTCAGCCTCTCAAGTAGCTGGGACTACAGTAGGCACACGCCACTACCCCTGACTAATTTTTTGTAGTTTAGTAGAGATGGGGTTTCATCGTCTTGCCCAAACTGGTCTCCATCTCCTGAGCTCAGGCAATCCACCTGCCTTGGCCTCCCAAAGTGCTAGGATTACAGGCGTGAGGCACTGCACCTGGCCAGTTTAGAGAACTTTTAATGTGTTGGAATGTTGAACAGTATGTCAACCTTTAGTGGTTGTGATTTTGGTGCGTATGTCCTATGTTCTGTTCAAACATTTTTTACTGATGTAATGGTAACAGTATTCCTTTTCCAACCACCTGCTTTTTGGTAACACCTTTTATACATATACAGGCCAGTCTCTTTTGCTTTGTGTTAATTATTGTCTCAGTACTAACTAACACTGTCTACATCTCTTAGCCTTCAGTTTTGTGTTCAAAAACTGGTAAAAAGAATTGAGGAAATCTAAGCTATATGGACATCCTTATTGGAGACTAGAAGAAACTCAAAGATTTAATTCATTGTCTTCATTTTATAGATCCAGAGATACTAAGTGATTTGTCTAGGCTCCCAGATCTAGTACTTAAGAAAGCTAGGATACAGATTTGTTAAATGACAACTTTCTTTATGAAATCATCCTCTATTCCCATCCAAAATTAATGGCTTTTTTTCTTTTTGAAACAGAGTCTCACTCTGTCACCCAGTCTGGAGTGCAGTGGCATGATTTCGGCTGACTGCAGCCTCCACCTCCCAGGTTCAAGCGATTCTCTCGAGTCAGTCTCCTGAGTAGCAGGGACTACAGGTGCACACCACCACACCCGGCTAATTTCTGTATTTTTAGTAGAGACAGGGTTTCACCATGTTGGCTAGACTGGTCTCGAACTCCTTGCCTCAAGTGATCTGCCTGTCTTGGCTTCCCAAAATGCTGGGATTACAGGCGTGAGCCACTGCACCCAGCCTAATGGCTTTTCTTCTTATTTAGAACTCCTTGGTTTTATTTTGTCTTAAAAAATACTTCATATATAATATGTGGGCCTGGTGTGGTGCTCATGCATGTAATCCCAGTACTTTGGGAGGCCAAGGTGGGTTGATCACCTGAGGTCAGGAGTTCAAGACCAGCCTGACCAGCATGGTGAAACTTTGTCTCTACTAAAAAGTACAAAAATTACTGGGGCGTGGTGATGTGCACCTGTAATCCCAGCTACCTGAGAGGGTGAGGCAGGAGAATCACTTGAACCCAGGAGGCAGAGGTTGCAGTGAGCCGAGATCACACCACTCCACTCTAGCCTGGACAATAGAACAAGCCTCTGTCTCAAAAAAAAAAAAAAAAAAAAAAAAAAAAAAAAAAAAAAAAAAAAAAAAAAAAAAGACAAAGTGCCAAAGTTACCGTCGCATTGTACAGAGTTGTATCAATTTTAGAAAATTGGGATCATACTATGTGGGCCTGTGCCCTGTCTGTACCTGTACTTAATAGTACATTTTGGCAGCTTTCCATGTCAGTGCTTACAGGTCTGCCTCATCCACTTTATGGGCCATGTAATAGTCCTTTGTGTGGATTTACTGTCATTTATTTAACCATTTTCCTGTTAGTGGACTTTTATTATAAATAATGCTGCAGTGAACATCTTTGGCAGGCTTGTGGATATTTTTCTGTGAGTTCAATTTGTGTAAGTTGAACTATAGATTGAAAGTATAGAAACATCATGTATTTTAGGGATTGTCCTTCAAAGAAGTTGTATCAATTTTATACTAATCAGCAACAGTATATGGGAATATTTTATATTTTCACCAACACAGGTATTAACCGTCTTTTTTATCTTTGCCATTATGGTGGATGAAACTGTTTTATTGTCTTAATCTATTTTGTTAGGTTGCTTGTGAAGTTTATTAGTTATTTGTGTTTTGTTTTCTGTGACTTGCTTAATAGCTTTTGCTCATTTTTTCCTCTGGGTATTTCAGAGGGGCTGCTTTTAAATTCCTTTCATATGATTTGGTTACATTTACTCCTGCCTATCTCTGAACAAGAAATACACTCATTGTATCTATGGATGTTGAAAATGAAGACATGAAAAGTATGTCTTTAGGTTTTACATCACGTTAATTTTTTGTAGGAACATATAAACCTCGGGTTCGATGTTATGACACCTATCAATTATCCTTGAAGTTTGAACGGTGTTTAGATTCAGAAGGTGAGCAAGAAGCTAAATTTGAATTCATGAAAATGGCTTTTTATGTTTGTCTGCTCTTCTGGTTTTAAAATGGGAATGGTTTATAATTCGTTTTCTATCGTTATGTAACAAATTACTGTACTACAAAGCTGATGACTTAGAGCATCCATTCAGTAGCTTGCAGTTTGTGTGGATCTGAAGTCTGTGCAGGTTCTATGCTAAGAGCCGGGGTCTGGGTGTTGACCAGATGGAGCTCTGACCTGGAGATGCTGGGCAAGAAGATGCTTCCACGTGTTAGTTTGCAGTTCTTTTAGAATTGACTAGCAGCTTTTTTGTGGCTTTCACGGAAAGCTACTACAGATGCGAGCCACCACGCTCCACTAATTTTATAATTTTGTAGAGATGGAGTCTAGCCATGTTGCCCAGGCTGGTCTCAAACTCGTGGCCTCAGCCTTTTGCCTTGGCCTCCCAAAGTGCTGGATGCCAGGCATGAGCCACTGCACCCAGCCCTTGTGTTTTGGCTCTCTGACTTTCTCTTCTACTGCCAGCCAGAGAAAACTCTGCTTTTAAAGGGCTCATGTGATTATAAATCTCCCTTTTGCCAAAGAATGTAATGTAATCACAGGAGCAGTGTCTCATCAATTCACAGCTTCTGCCCACACTCACAAGGGAAGGGGGTTATACAAGGGTGAAGGTCACTGGGGGTCATTCTTAGAATTCTGAATGGCACTGAAGTCAAGTTAAAAAGGGAAAGTTCGGCTGGGCGTAGTGGCTCATGCCTGTAATCCCAGCACTTTGGGAGGCCGAAGTGGGTGGGCCACCTGAGGTGGGAGTTCCAGACCAGCCTGACCAACGTGGTGAAACCCTGTCTCTACTAAAAATACAAAAAAATTAGCAGGACATGGTGGCGCATGCCTGTAGTTCCAGCTACTCAGGAGACTGAGGCAGGAGAATTACTTGAACCTGGGAGGCAGAGGTTGCAGTGAACAGAGATTCCTCCATGGCACTCCAGCCTGGGCAACAAGAGCGAAACTCCATCTCAAAACAAAACAAAACAAAATGGGAAAGTTCAAGTGCTTTTATCAGTTTGCCTAGTGTTTGGGATTGAAGGGAAAGGAGTTAATGGGATATGTGGTTTGTGGAATTATATGCATAGTCTCCCAACTTATTTCACCCTTTGTTTTTATTTTTTTGAACCAGGAGTTTTCTTTGTCACCCAAGCTGGAGTGCAGTGTTGTGATCACAGCTCACTGCAGCCTTAACTACCCAGGCTCAAGAAATCCTCCCATCTCAGTCTCCCAAATAGCTGGGACCACAGGCGTGCACCACCATGCCCAGCTACTTTTTTTTCTTTTTTTTCCCCCAATAGAGATAGAGTCTTATTATGTCTTTGTTTATTGAAAAAATAGGAACTCTGTGTGCCACTAATAATGGCTGTTTTTCACTCTTTTTGTTTATCAGGTAAACTATGAATGGATAAAAATGACTGTTATCTTTTTTGTTAAGCAACAACTTTTAAAATTTTCTTTAATGTATATTTGAAAGTCATTAAAATTATTTTGATTTCAACATCTCAGAAATCGTGACAAACTTTAGAAGTCATTACATTTTGTGAATTTGCTTTAGTTCTATATCAAATCTGGTTGATGTGTATTGAGAAATTATGAGGCTTTTAAGTTTTTGTTGGTATTCTGGGACAATATAATATGGCAATTTTCTTCTTAGTAGAGGCAGAAAAGAAAAACTGGTATTTATATAATTTCTCTGTTGAATTAGAATCTTTGCATCAAGTTTGCATTGTTAGACTGTTGATTGATAATTGTATTTTTTCTATTATTTCTTGTTTTTCAGTTGTCACTTTTGAAATTTTGTCTGATGACTACTCAAAGGTATGTTTTATAGCATTGGTTTGTACTGACTAGATCCAATAAATGAGTAAGTGGAATTTATTTTTATGATAAGCAGTTTTATGTTATTTGTATTGTTAAACTAAAATAGCTGTGTAATTCCATTGTTAAACTAAAATGGCTGTGTAGTTCCATTGCTAAACTAAAATGATTGTGTAGGAAAATGTAACCCATCATTTTATTAATATGTATTTTTTTTTTTTTTGAGACAGAGTCTTGCTCTGTCGACCAGGCTAGAGGGCAGTGGCGTGATCTCAGCTCACTACAACCTCTACCTTTCAGGTTCAAGTGATTCTCCTACCTCAGCCTCCTGAGTAGCTGGGATTACAGGCACGTGCTACCACACCCAGCTAATTTTTTTTGTATTTTTAGTAGAGACGGGGTTTCACCATATTGGCCAGGCTGGTCTCGAACTCCTGACTTCGTGATCCGCCTGCCTTGACTCCCGAAGTGCTGAGATTACAGCCATGAGCCACCATGCCCGACCGTATAGCATCTTTTAAAATGATGATGATACAGATAGCCTTTGGCAAATCTAATGTCTAAATTAATTTTTCATATCACATATTAGACCTTATTTATAGTTTTAAGAGTTGGCAGCAGTCATCTATTATCATCTTTTATTCTAGATTTGCGATTCTGATTATTACATTTAACCCAGATTTATTTGCCAGGTTGCTTTCATTTTCTTATTTATATGTGAAAAGTAAACTAGCAGTGTTGTATGTTTAACCTTTTTTTTTTTTAACCTTGCAAGTGGTTGTGGTATATTCTGAAACAGTTCAAAATATAGCTGAGTAGGCTTCTTTAATTTTTTTGGTGCCATTAGTCCATCTTTCAACTCTTTTTTTTTTTCTGAGGCAGGGCCTCAGTCTGTCACCCAGGCTGGAGGGCAGTGGTACAGTTTTGGCTCACTGCAGCGTCAGCTTCCTCGGTTCAAGCAATCCTCCTGCCTCTGCCTCTGCCTCCCGAGTAGCTGGGTCTATAGGCATTCGTCTCCACACCGGCTAATTTTTGTGTTTCTAGTAGAGATAGGATTTCACCATGTTGGCCAGGCTGGTCTCAAACTCCTGACCTCAAGTGATCCGCTTGCCTCGGCCTCCCAAAGTGCTGGGATTACAGGCATGAGCCACCACGCCCAGCCCATCTTTCAACTCTTATAGTCACTTTCAACAGTTATAAAATTGTCAGTAAACTTTTTAATTCAAAATGAAAAATTTTTAATGATGTCAAATGGCATCTTGAAAGAAAATAGAATTTCCTTAGCTGACAGGGCTTTATATGTTCAGTTTTGGAAACTGGAGAGTACAGTTTATCCTTTTGTCTATGGTAGTCATTTATCATATGTTTTGGGACATGTAATTTTATAATGTATTTTCTCTAAATATTGATAAATTTGCCTTTAAATACCATCTGTTGATGTGTTTTTGTTGTTGTTGTTTAAGACAGAGTCTTGCTCTTGTCGCCCAGGCTGGAGGGCAGTGGCGGGATTTCGGCTCACTGCAACCTCTGCCTCCTGGGTTCAAGCGATTCTCTTGCCTCAGCCTCCTGAATAGCTTGGATTACAGGCGCCTGCCACCACACCTAGCTAATATTTGTATTTTCAGTAGAGATGGGTTTCACCATGTTGGCCAAGCTGGTCTCAAACTCTCGACCTCAGGTGATACACCTGCCTCAGCCTCCCAAAGTGCTGGGATTATAGGTGTGAGCCAGCACACCAGCCCTGTTGATGTTTAAGATAACCCTTTAGTACATTAAAGTCATATTTATTCGAGGAGTTTATCATACCTTGTGTGATAATGGTAGGATTATTTAAATGTGTTTCCAAGTGAAAAAAGAAATTGCTCATTGAGGTAACCACCTGTCGTGACATGCTGGTGCCAGGTAAATGAAGGGCATCGCTTTCAAGTCTTTCAGTTAGTACGTAAGGTTTGCAGAAAAGCTATCAGGATACAGGAAGGCATTAAGGAGCCAATGCAGAGTTTTCATTCTTAGTCCCAGTGGAGAGTGTGTGCACGGACATGTGTGTCTAGAAAGAGAAAGTGAGAGAGAGATGTCAGAGTTTTTCTCAGTTTGTCAGTTTTTTAGTGATAATAAACACCTAACTAGAAACGTAAGCCAACTAATTTTCTTGTTTTATTTTCAGATCGTCTTCTTACATAATGATAGATACATTGAATTTCATTCGCAATCAGGTTTTTACTACAAAACCAGAATACCGAAATTTGGGAGAGATTTCTCTTACCACTATCCATCCTGTGACTTGTACTTCGTTGGTGCAAGGTATTGGATCTAGTCCCCTCTCCTCCTTTTCACCTCCTAAAACAACCAACTTCTGTTCTTAAATTTTTTACATTTTCTCTCTTTAGATAGCTTGCTTTGATTCAAAAAAATATGTGGCTCTTGTAAAAAAAAAAAAAAAAAAAAAGTAGAAAACAAAAGATAGGCAAAAAAAATTCTATTTTCTACATATTGATTTATTTATAAGTACCATATACTGTTTTAACAACTGTTGCTTTGCTTAATACAATATTTTCTAATGTTAAAAATATCTGTGAGTAGGCCGGGCACGGTGACTCACGCCTGTAATCCCAGCACTTTGGGAGGCCAAGGCGGGCGGATCACCTGAGGTTAAGAGTTCGAGACCAGCCTGACCAATATATGGTGAAACCCTGTCTCTTTATAAATATATATATATATATTTAAAAAAAATACATATCTGTGATCATTACCTGTCTCATTGGGAAATACTGATGGGAAGTGCATGAGTCTTTTCAGTATAGCCCAGTTGTCACAATTTATGAGACACAATATTGTTTTATTTACCTGCTTATCTTCCAGATTTCTGCCTTTACTTTAAGTTTGTTCCATATCAGTAATTAATTTCTTATTGATTTCTTTATTTTTAGAGACAGAGTCTTGCTCTGTTGCCCAGGCTGGAGTTCAATGGCATGATCTCAGCTAACTGCAACCTCCACTTCCTGGGCTTAAATGATTCTCCTGCCTCAGCCTCCCAAGTAGCTGGGATTACAGATACCCCCACCACCAAGCCCAGCTAATTTTTGTATTTTTAGTAGAGATGGGGTTTCACCATCTTGCCCAGGCAGGTCTCAAACTCCTGACCTCAGGTGATCCACCCTCCTTGCCCTCCAGAAATGCTAGGATTATAGCATGAGCCACTGCACCTGGCCTGTTTGTTTGTTTTGAGGTGGAGTTTCACCTTGTAGCCCAGGCTGGAGGGCAATGGCATGATCTCGGCTCACCACAACCTCTGCCTCCTGGGTTCAAGCGATTCTCCTACCTCCCCCTCTCGAATAGCTGGGATTACAGGCATGGACCAGGTGTGGTGCCTGGCTAATTTTGTATTTTTAGTAGAGACGGGATTTCTTCATGTTGGTCAGACTGGTCTCAAACTCCTAACCTTAGGTGATCCGCCTGCCTCAGCCTCCCAAAGTGTTGGGATTACAGGCGTGAGACACCATGCGCAGCCTGTTTTTTTTTTTTTTTTTTCTCCTTAAATAAAGCATTAGTGTTATCTATTTGGCTATTAGTGTTGGCAATTTATCTACAATATTTAATGAGATAAATTATAGGCAAAAATTTAGTACAGTTTCAGTAGGAACACTTTTTTCCCCCCTGAAAATACAGCAATATTTGAAGGACTGATTTCTTTAAAGAAGAATGAGACATGATCTCTGCTTTTAAGTTGCTTAAAGGGTCTAATTCCCACGTGACTTACTCATTTAGGCATTACATTTTGGGCTTCTGTTAGTATGGTGCTGAATTTGGAGATATACATGTATAATCTAGTTGATAAAGTCAGTTTCTTAAGCCCTATTGTGCAGTATTTTAAAGCTTTTTATTCTAAGTACCTTTTTGTTTTTATTTTTACTTTTTTTTTTTGTCAGTAAAATCTTTTATTTGGTTTATATTTCAAGTGTAATTTAAAAAGTGTGTAAGCCAGGAAATTTGATAATATGAAAGTGAGGAAAAACTAAGCTAGACCATTTAGGTAAGCTCAAGGACAACATTCATTTATAAAAAATCAAAAATTTGATTTTTTTCATGCTATCAGTTGTACTTAAACATATCCGTCGTATTTCAGTGGCAAAAGATGGTCAAGAACTCAAGCTGAAGAGGTGTCTGCTGACTTTTGCTTCAACAAGAACTTTTCACCATCAGTTTTTAGAAAGCATGCATGGCTCTCCTTCTGTTGATCTCTTTCTTGATTTGGCAAAGAGAACAATGGGGACGGCAAAGAGTTGCCAAATAGTGGTCACAGACAGATCCAGGGATGCCATATTGGGTCCTATAGAGAGTCCTCACTGCTACGCTTGTTCCACACAGACAGCATTAATTCATGTCAGCTGCAATTTGACACCTGAAGCACACAACAAAATGTGCCACAGAGACAGACTCCGCAGTCGCTGAAGCAGTCACATGCCTGTCTGCCAGTTGGAATTCTGGGGTGTGGGACTGAGTCCAGGTTGGGTCACAACGACCCAAGCTTGACACCTGAGTTTGCATTTTCAGTGCAAGGCCTTAAAAGCTGTGAACTGAAAAGGGAAAGAGTCTATTTTTGCTTTCTATAAAGATGGGGTCTCACTATGTTTTCCAGGCTGGTCTCGAACTACTGGGCTCGAATGATCCTCTTGCTTTGGCCTCATAAAATGTTTGGATTACAGGTGTGAGCTACTGTACCTGGCCTGTATTATATTTACAGTCATCAAAAAGGTAGCATTTGGCCAGGCATTTGGCTGGTGGCTATTATGTATACATATATAATGCATAAAAATATATATACAAATACATATTCATTTTAGAAAATTGGGAAAATGTAGAGAAGAAAAAACTCAGGCCGGACGTGGTGCCTAATGCCTGTAATCCAGCACTTTGGGAGGCCAAAGTGGGCAGATCACCTGAGGTCAGGAATTTGAGACCAGCCTAGCCAATATGGTGAAACACCATCTCTACTAAAAGTACAAAAAATTAGCCAGTGTGGTGGCAGGCGCCCGTGAGCTGAGATTGTGCCATTGGACTTCAGCCTGGGCAACAAGAGCAAAACCGTCTCGAAAAAAAAAAAAGAACCCTCAAAAAATTCAGCCATAATTATACCACCCAGAGCGAATCCTTATGTTTCCTTCTAGTTCTTTCTTCTTTACATATGTAGATACATTACATGTACGTTGGGATCTTGTATTCTCCATGTTATTTGTAAATAGTGTTCTACTTAATGACTTATTTCCTTGGCACATGAGTGGTTTAAATCACTTTTATACATTAACAAATTCATAAATAAGTTGAATTATTTTTCAGGTTTGGCATACATCTTTGTATCACTTTTACAAAAGGAAGTGAGGTCTTATGAGTGATATATATTTATAAAATTTACATTTACTTAAAGAAAATTTTATTGTAGTTTAGCAGATTTTTAACTTTATTACTTTACAGTTCTGAAGTTTATAGGTTAAACTTAGAACAAGGACGATACCTGAATCCCCTGCAAACTGATGCTGCGTGAGTATTGTTTTCGTAATACTGTTATATACATTTTGACCAGGAGATGGAGCCAGATGCTCAATTCATTTAACAAGTAATGTAAAATACTGCAGTTAAGCAAAACTCGCAGCAACTTAGTTAAAAAGTACTATTGAGGCCGGGCGTGGTGGCTCACGCCTATAATCCTAGCACTTTGGGAGGCCGAGGTGGGTGGATCACCTGAGGTCAGGAGTTCAAGACCAGCCTGGCCATCATGGTAAAACCCCATCTTTATTTAAAAAAACATATAAAAAATTTAAAAAAATTAAAAATTAAAAAAGTACTGTTGAATTTATTCTTAAAAAATTCACTGAAAGATCTGGTGATTACTTTAAACATTAAAAAAAAAGCTTTTTTAAAATATGCTCAAATTTAAGCCAATTAAAAACTCAGTTTATTATTATTTGCAGTGTTCTTTAAATTTACATTTATGGTTTTGTTTTGTGACATTATCTCCTGTGGAGTAATTTTGAATTGACTTGAGTGTCATTTTTAAATTTTTATGTTTTGCTAGCAGACATTTAAGGGTTTTAAAGGTTTCCTTTTATCATATATTTTAGTCTACGCATATGTATTCTGCAGCAAAAGTTTTTAGGAATGAATGCATGATCATCATCACAACAAATCACAGCCATAAACACAATAGGAAAGCACTTACTTTGTGTCAGGTTTTATTGAGTCCTTTTAGTTTTATTAACTCATTTTAAACTTAGAACAGAGTTTTTGGTAAGTATTATTTTACAGATAGGGCAGCTAAGACTCAGAGAGGTAACTAGTTTGCCCAAGTCCACACACCTGTCAAGGGTGGAAGCTGGATTACTTCTCATTGTGTATATGAAGAGCTCGCTGAATTGCTTTGAGAGGATTGCTAGAGGTTAGGTGAACATACTGTGATAAGAACCAAGTAAACTCCAGTATTTTTTTTTTCTCATTGGCTAGAAATGCTTTTATTTTTATTTTAAGGAAATTGTAGTAACTTCACAATGCACTATATTGAGTGTTCTCTGTACTCCAAACACTGCTGACCACTTTGCAGTCTTTTTCATTTAATCTCCATAACAACCTCCTGAGATGAAATAGCCATTTTACAGAGAAGGAAAATGAGGCTTAGAGTGACATACCCAGGACAAGCTTGTCAAGGCTCAGGATTGTCATGGTGATAGCCTGTGTTCTTTTAAAAATATTACCTGCCTTGGAAGAAAATACCTTGAAAAATAGAATGACCCTTTCTTCTCATGGTGGTGGAATAGTATGAAGTCCTTACTTGTTTGTCAGCTAGCAGGTAGAGTGTCACCCTGGGGATCAGAAACTCCAGTGACTATGAACCAAGCACTTAACCGTTTCATACCTTGGTGTTTTCTATTTGTAGATTAGTGAGAGAGAATCTCCCTAGAATTTGGGTTGACTGTTTATTTAATACTCCCCTCTAAAGTAGGAGCTAACACTTTCTCTCTTACTGCTTTACTGTGTTAGGGAGAATAATGTTTGTGACATAAATTCAGTGCATGGCTTGTTTGCCACAGGAACCATAGAGGTAAGCATATGTCGACTTTATTTTTTAGGTGTCTTATATTTGAGAATGATTGGAATTTTTATTTAAAGACTGAGGTGCTTGATTCCTTAGAGCAGGATGATAATGAGGTGATAGCTTCGAGTTTGCTTTTTATATGGAGCATTTGCGTTTCCACAGAGGCCTGGTGCTTCCCCTGCTGTGGACTATACCAGTCGTGCCTCAGGTTACCCACACCTCTACACCCATCTTGGAACCAGCTGCAGGAGAGCACTGCAGACAGCCACTTGCACATTCTTACTGGGAGACAATAAGTTGAGGAGTCCCAGTGCTTTCACTGATTAGATAGTTTTATGATTGTGAATTAGTTCCTTTCCCTGAGGCGTAGTTTCTTTACTGGTGAAATGGAGATAATACTGCTTACCTTGCCAACTTTATAGAGGTGTGGGTAAGAATCACATCAGATAACCTGTGTGAAAACAATGTGAACTATGAAAGTATATAGGATAGTTATCACACCATCCTGTAGAGTAGCATTCAGTAAATATTGAGATGAACATACATAGCATTTTTTTAAACTAGAGTATCTTTGAATCAATGTCTTTCACACTTACCAATAATTTTTTCTAGATTTGCATTTTTCACTTAAAACAATGATAAATACAGTTTTAAAAAATGCAAATATGTCAGAAGCATGTAGTTTTAAAAAGTGCCCTTTTATACCTTCCAGTCACCACATCCTACACCTCAGAGGTAACACTTTATTTATTTATTTATTTTTATATTTTACTTTTAGGCAAGATTGTGAAAAAAAGAGATAACACTTTAGTGGTGTGGAGTAGTATTGTTTCAGATTTTTTTTTCTAAGTGCTATATGCCAATATCCATGTGTGTGCATCTGTATTTTTAAAAGTGTTTTACAAAACTGAAATTTTATTCTACCATAGTCCTGCATTTGCTTTTTTTTAGACATAACAATATATAATATACATCTTATTGGCACTTATAATTACTTGCAATTCTAAACTAATTTAAAAAAATTTACAGGCCAGGCGCAGTGGCTCACGCCTGTAATCCCCCCACTTTGGGAGGCCAAGGCAGACCGATCACTTGAGATCAGGAGTTCGAGACCAGCCTGGCCAACATGGCGAAACACCATCTCTACTAAAAATATTTAGCCGGGTGTGGTGGCACACATCTATAGTCCCAACTACTCGGGAGGCTGAGGCAGGAGAATTGCTTGAACCTGGGGAGCGAAGGTTGCAGTAAACCAAGATTGGGCCATTGTACTCCCACTTGGTTGACAGAGCGAGACTCCATCTCAAAAAAAAAAAATTACAGGTAGCATTCTGTTGTTTGTGCTATTAATTTATTAAACCAGTTTCATATGGATGGATTAACTTTTTTTTACTCAAATTATGTTTATTTTAAGAGATTAGTGCAGCCACAAAAAAGCCCAAAATCATGTCCTTTGCAGCAGCACAGATGCACTGGAGGCCATTGCTCTGAGTGAATTAAGACAGGAATGGAAAACCAAATACTGCATGTTCTCACTTGTGAGTGGGAGCCAACCACTGGATACTCATGACTGTGATGATGACAATACTAGACACTGGGGACGACTCGGTGGGGAAGGGAAGGAGGGAGGCGGGGGTCGAAAACTAACTGTCGGCTGCTGTGCTCACTACCTGGGTCACGGGATCAGTCACACTGCAAACCTCAGCATCATGCAGTGTACCCATGTAACAAACCTGCACGTACCCCCAGAGGTGAAAATAGAAGTTGAAATTGTATTTCAAAAAAAGATTAAGATTTGAAATGGGATACCCGAGGTTGATCCAAAAGATAAGTGAAACTGTGTTGAATGCTTTTGAATACTGTTATGCCTCAGTCAAGCTTTCTCTTGGTAGTCACTTTATTTGAGATTACTAAGGGAAAGTTTCCCTGAGAAAATGGTTTCTAGAGTCCTTACAGGGGAGTCTAGGCTAGTTACCAGGTGCGGTGGTACATGCCTGTAATCCCAGCTACTCGGGAGGCTGAAGCATGATCCCAGGAGTTGGAGGTTGCAGCGAGCCGAGATTGCCCGTTGCTCTCCAGCCTGGGCAACAAGAGCGAAACTGTCTCAAAAAAAAAATCTTTGTGTATGTTTATGTTTTATCATTACAAAATCAAGTGATAGACAGGAATACAAAGTGAGAAGTGTAGTTCCTTTGTGCCCAGTCCTGTTCCTGTTTCCTTAGGTAAACACTGTTAATAATTTGCTCTGTATCCTTTGATGGTTTTCTGTTTACACAACATTTTTTTAAAAACACAAGCATTGGCCCGGTGTGGTAGCTCACGTCTGTCATCCCAGCCCTTTGGAAGTCCAAGTGGGTGGAACGCTTGAGTCCATGTGTTTGACACTAGCTTGGGCAACATGTCGAAACCCCTTCTTTACCAAAAATCCAAAAATTAGACAGGTGTGGTGGTATGCGCCATAGTTCTAGCTATGAGGGAAGCTGAGGTGAGAGGATGGATTGAATCCACAAGGCAGAGGCTGAATACGCTGTGATTGTGCTGTTACACTCCATCTGGGAGACTGAGCGAGACCTTCCTTCAAAAAAACACACAGATAACAACAATCCTCCGTTTAAAAAAATAAATTGCTTTTTGTGGACATCATTCTTTGTAATGGCTATTTAAATGGATGTACTATAGTTTCTCTGTTGTGGGTTTTTTTTTTTTTTTAGATAGTTTTGTTCTTGTGGCCCAGGCTGGAGTGCAGTGGCATGATCTTGGCTCACTGCAATCTCCACCTCCCGAGTTGAAGCAATTCTCCTGCCTCAGCTTCCTGAGTAGCTAGGATTACAGGCACATGCCACCACGCCCAGCTAATTTTTTGTGTTTTGTGTAGAGACTGGGTTTCACCATGTTGGCCAGGCTGGTCTTGAACTCCTGACCTCAGTTGATCTGCCCACCTTAGCCTTCCAAAGTGCTGGGATTACAAGGGTGAGCCACCCTGCACCCAGCCTATTCTTTTTTTTTTTTTTTTTTTTTTTTTTGAGACGGAATGCAGTGGTGCAGTTTCGGCTCACTGCAACCTTCATCTCCCAGGTTCAAGCAATTCTCTTGCCTCAGGCTCCCAAGTAGCTGAGATTACAAGCATCTGCCACCATGCCTGGCTAATTTTTTGTATTTTTAGTAGAGACAGGTTTTACCATGTTAGCCAGACTGCTCCCAAACTCCTGACCTCAGGTGATCCACCCACCTTGGCCTCCCAAAGTGCTGGGATTACAGGCCGCCATGCCCAGCCTGTTTTGTTTTTTCTGGATTTTTTTTTTTTGAGACAATGTCTCTTTCTGTTGCTCAGACTGGAGTGCAGTGGCAGGCATGATCTCAGCTCACTGCAACCTCTGCCTCCCAGGTTCAAGGAATTCTCCTGCCTCAGCCTCCTGGATAGCTGGGATTACCCGATCTCTACTAAAAATGCAAAATTAGCAGGATGTCCACTATATCCTGCTAATTTTGCATTTTTAGTAGAGATGGGGTTTCGCCATGTTGGTCAGGCTGGTCTTGAACTTCTGACCTCAGGTGATCCACCTGCATTGGCCTCCCAAAGTGCTGGATTATGGCATGAGCCACCGTGCCCAGCTGGGATTCTTTTTTCCATTAAACAAAAAAATTTCCTCCAGCTTTTTATTTTTAAAAAGTTAACATCTTTGTAAGTTTAGTGATCACGTATATCTATTTTGCATTTTCTTTTTTTTTTTTTTTTTCAGAACAACTCTTTGCAAGTTCCTGGTGATGCATTTTCTTTTCCTATAAAAATGTACATGTGTTAAAAATTTTTTTGAACCATTTGGAAATAAGTTGCAGACATTATGACATTTCTTCCTTAAATACTTTTAAATGGATTTCTTAAAAATAAGGATGTTCTCCGTATGTCATTTTTTTATAATAAAAGAAATTTATTATTGATGCGATATTATATATTAAGTATTTAACATTGATACAATCATTTTTTAATTTAAAAATTTTCCCAGTTATACCAAAATATCTTTCATCACTATTCTCCCTGTCCCTCCATCCAATCCAGGGTCCAATCAAAGATCATGCATTGCATTTGGACCTTTTTGTTACCTGGTTTGTTTTTTTCTTTTTCCAATTTAAAAGAAATTCAGCTCATGTCAAAACAAACAGTACTAAAAAGAGCGGAAGGTAAACAGTTACAATTTTATTTTCTATGAAATAAACAATATTAATGAGAGTTATATGTTTTAAGAATTTCCTAGTAGCAGCTTTTATGTATGTATATACATATTTATTTAATTTTTGTTCTACAGCTTTTTTTTGTTTTGTTTTGAGACGGAGTCTCACTCTATTGCCCAGGCTGGTGTGCAGTGGCGCAATCTCAGCTGACTGCAACCTCTGCCTCCCAGGTTCAAGCAGTTCTTCTGCCTCAGCCTCCCAGGTAGCTGGGATTACAGGCATGCACCACCATAGCCAGCTAATTTTTTGTATTTTTAGTAGAAATGGGGTTTTGCCATGTTGGGCAGGCTGGTTTCAAACTCCTGGCCTCAGGTGATCAGCCTGCTTCTGCCTCCCAAAGTGCTGGAATTACGTATGTGAGCCACCACACCCGGCCTGCTACAGCTTTTATTTAGAATTGTTTTTCATTTGCTTAGGGTAGAGTGGAGTGCTGGGACCCAAGAACTCGAAATAGAGTTGGTCTATTAGACTGCGCATTAAACAGTGTCACAGCAGATTCAGAGTAAGTAGAAATTAATTTGCAATATTAAATGTTCATCAACTTTTGATTTCAGTAAATGTTTCTATATAAAATTCAAATAAGTTGCTAAAGACTGTCTGAAATTGTACTTTCTTGATCTTCATAAAAATCTTCTCTTGTAAAAGCTCACTGATGAGTAAGCCAGATAGAGTTTCTTTCCAAAGTACTATACAGAAGCCTTATTTATTTAGTTGCTGTAGGATTTTATTAAAACAATTATACTGCAGGAATTTATATTTCAGTTTTGTAGGATCTAGTGATAGAACCAGGGGTTCATCACAAAGTCTACAATGGTGTGCTTTGAATTCTAAGGTAGAAGGAAGCAAGTGTTTTTTAATTTTTTCTTGTTCCTGTTTGCTTAATTCCTACATTTAAAACAACCCAAAGAGTTTTCACTATTATATACCCATTTATAGTTTTATGATTATTTCCTGAGGTAAGATACCTAGAACCTGAATTTCTGGGTTAAATAGCATGCATGTTTTGAAGGTTTTCAGTATATTGCTGAATTGCCTTACAGAAAACATAACCTCAGGTTAAATGTCTGCCCGCGTGCCTAGAGCATGCATTTGCTCCCTCTCCTCAGCCTGGGCGTCCATCAAAGCATTGCTAATGATAAGTCTTAGAAAGCGCCTGAGGATATTGATTAAATGAAGCCTAGTAGAAATGATAGCTAACCGGTAGTGTTTTCTATTTGCCAGTTACTGGGTTTTCGTCACTTCTAGGTGGAGCCATTACAATATGAGAAAGCAGTAAGTGTAAGTGTCGAATAGGGGAAGCAGGCTGTCATTTGCAGATGATATAAGTTTCTCTGCCTGAAAAACTCTGGAGAATAACTGAAAATCTGAAAGAACTAATATAAATTGGTTATAAATAAATTGCTTATAAAATGTGAAAAAAAATCAGTGATCTTATTTATTAGCACTATCCAGTTAGAAAGGTTGTAAATGGAAAAACATTCCCATAACGACAAAAAATTGTAAAACCTGATAAGAACATATATGGACTGGCTGGGTGTGGTGGCTCATTATCCCAGCATTTTGGGAGGCCAAGGCAGGAGGATCACTTGAGGTCAAAAGTTCAGTATCAGCCTGAGCAACATGGTGAAAACCCATCTCGACAAAAAATACAAAAGTTAGCTGGGAGTGGTGATGCACACCTGTAGTCCCAGCTACTTGGCAGGCTGAAGCAGGAGGATTCCTTGAACCCAGGAGGTGGAGGTTGCAGTGAGCTGGGATAATCCCCCTCTGCACTCCAGCCTGAGTGACGGGAATGAAACCCCATATCCAAAAAAAATCTGTGAAGAAAATGACGAAGTACAGAAATATATCACAGTACTGAAAGAAATGATTTAAGTGTATTTTGAAGAGGGAATAACTAAAGTTGCTCTGGATATGAGGCTTCAAGTTTCCCGCAGATGCCTCAGCACAGTTACAGGCTCAGGCTCTAGGTGGCAGAAGAGACCTGATGATGTCGACAGCCAGCAGCCTGGACTGTAGGTTTTGGGCCAAGGGCATGTGGATGGTAGGACTGATAGCAGTATTGTCCATTTCTGACTCCTCGCCTAGCACTCTTTCCACTGTAGATCATTGCTGTTGGTCTGATAGGCTTGGCTGGTGTGTGAGAAGCATATGCTAGAGTCGTGACCATAGCATTCACTCTGTCTTTGGTACTTTCAGAGGCTCTAGGGTCCCCATTTGAAGATTAGTCTTTTATTTTAGCTGAGGTTGGCTAATTTTAAAGTGGAAGTGGTATGCCCATGTCCAAACAAAATCACTTCTTCTTAAGTATAAAAGGGAATATTTCAGTAAATACCTTATTCTGGCTTAATTAAAATGGAAGAAAGAAGTAGATTACATTTTATATTTAAAGTGTAATTTTATTTTGATTATGAAAATTTGAATACAATTACCATTTATTATTTTAGAGACAGGGTCTTGCTCTGTTGTCCAGGTTGGACTGCAGTGGAATGATCACAGCTCACTGCAGCCTCGACCTCCCATGCTCAAGCAGTCTCTTGCTTCAGCCACCCAAGTAGCTGGGACAACAGGTGTGTGCCACCACACTGGCTTTTTTTTGTAGAGATGGTGTCTCACTGTGCTGCCCAGGCTGGTCTTGAACTCCTGGCCTCAAGAAATCCTCCCACCTTAGCCTCCCAAAGTGCTGGGATTACAGATATGAGTCATCTTACCAGGCTGCAGTTACCTTTTAACAGAAAGCTAGAAATGTGATTTCCCCCCGTTAGATTTGAAGTGAAAATGAATAATGAACTTGTTACTTGGGAGGAGTTTTGGCCATATATTCACGAAGCATGAATATTTTGCTTTTCAGGATAAATAGTTTACCAACAATCTCTGCTTTGAAATTTAATGGTGCCTTGACCATGGCAGTAGGAACATCCACAGGGCAGGTAAATATGTTTAATTTGGAAATTTTACATGTAAGTTGGTTATTTAAGTGGTGTGTGTATGTGTCATGAGAAATATACTGTAGGAACAAAAAATGAGAACATACTATTTTAGCCAGAGCAGAGGGTATGCCAGAATGCTGGATTCTTCTAGCACCTTGAGAAATCTTGACTTTTGTCTTGGTCAGTCTGTGGTACTGTGGACTTGGAGGTACAGTGGGCAGGCCTGCACCACCTCACCTGGCTAATTTTTTTTATTTTTTGTGGAGATGGGGTCTCACTGTCTTGCCTGAGCTGGTCTTGAACTCCTAGGCTTGGGCGATCCCTCCACCTTGGCCTCACAAAGTGTGGGGATTGCAGGCGTGAGCCACTGGGCCTGCCCATGAGTATTCTCTTGTTAGTGGTTTGGAACAGCATTTTTCAGAGTCTGTGGAACAGAATTCTGTGGTCAGACAGTCTGGGGAGTCTGCCAGACTTCTACTCTTGAAGATTCACAGTGGGTTTCAATACTTTTTAAATGAAGGCTCTGAGGAATTCTTGCAGACAACAAATATGTTTAATACGTATTTCCAAAATTTGTATGTTCAAGAAACTATTTTTTTTTCAAACATAGCATCATTAACTGCAGCTCATGCCATGAGTGGTCAGCAGAACGTGCATTAGCAGTGCTAGTCTGAGGAGTGCTTCTTTCTTTCCTTCAAGGCAGAGCCCTTATACTCACCTCCCCTCACAAGAGGTCTGAAACCCTACCTTGGAAGATTTTCTTGCTCTGTCATCATGGGCTAGGGGGGATCTGTGACCTGGGACTTAATCCTAGGGGAGCTTCCCCAGGCTTCCTTGCCTCTAATGACAGGGGTCTGAAGGGATTTCCCATTCTCCCAAGAAGTCATAGCCTTTCTACCACCATCTGTCTTGAATCTACTAGAACTGTTCCTAAGTTTTGTTTATATCTGTTGCTATGACACTGCCTGGTGCGTAGGCCCTCAGTATGTATTTGTTGAACAAATGAAACAAATTCTTACAGGGTTTCATTTTTTGTTTCTTTCTTAGTATGCTTAGTAGCTCTTAAAAATTACTCTTGGGGTTGAATTCATAAAATGTATACACTAAGGGTTATTTAAGAGATCTTTCTAGAGTACTGATGGCTGACTTTAGAATCTCAGATCTCAGCGCCTTGAGTAAGGGTGTTTGTTGTGTTCATAACAAAGTAATGAAGCAGATGGCTGCCATTATTCTCACTTACAAATATTTCCTTTCAAGATAAAATATCTAGTTTGTTGAAACAAATAACTTGGTTTTTTCTTTCAGGTTTTATTATATGATCTTCGATCTGATAAGCCATTGCTAGTTAAAGATCACCAGTATGGGCTGCCCATTAAGTCCATTCATTTCCAGGATTCATTAGATCTGATTTTGTCTGCTGACTCTCGAATTATCAAGATGTGGAATAAGAACTCCGTATGTATTTTTGGTTGAAATTAGTTGCTTCTCTACTTACGGGTGTCTGGAATGATCCTTCCTCTCCATTGCCTATTTGAGTTATGTGGGTTATTGAGAAAAAGATACTGAATATACATTTGGGAACTTAGTGGGAGGTCAGTTACTTTCAGATAGATAATATCCATATTTAGATAAGGTACTGATGATTGCTTTCTTCCGGTTAAGAAATTTTCCTGATTATCTAGAACTGGCATGTATTTTGGATGTTAAGTTAGGTAGAAAGAAAATCATTGTTTAAAAAAGTTGATCCATGACCTGAGAAACCCCCTACATATTGAGAGTCCCTCACAGCTCTAGAAATTTTTTTTTTTTGAGACAGAGTCTCACTCCGTTGCCTGGGCTAGAGCGTAGTGGCATGGTATTGGCTCACTGCAACCTCCTCTTCCTGGGTTCAAGTGATTCTCTTGCCTCAGCCTCCCCAGTAGCTGGGATTACAGGTGCCCACCACTATGCCCAGCTAATTTTTTTTTGTATTTTTAGTAGAGGCAGGGTTTTACCATGTTGGCCAGGCTGGTCTCGAACTCCTAACCTTGTGATCCACCTGCCTCAGCCTCTCAAAGTGCTGGGATTACAGGCATGAGCCACCGCACCTGGCCAGATGTAAGAAAATTTTTAAGAGCTACTAATTATCCTTCCATGCATGTTGGTATTATAATATATCTCAAATTCATGCTTTTCCTTTTTTTTTCTTTTTTGAGACAGTCTTGCTGTGTCGCCTGGGCTGGAGTGCAGTGACATGATCTCGGCTCACTGTAACTTCTGCCTCCCAGTTTCAAGCAATTCTCGTGCCTTAGCCTCGGAGTAACTGGGATTACAGGCGTGCGCCACCATGCCTGGCTAATTTTTGTATTTTTAGTAGAGACAGCATTTCATCCTGTTGGCCAGGCTGGTCTTGAATTCCTGGCCTCAAGTGATCCACCACCTCGACCTTCTAAAGTGCTGAGATTACAGGTGTGGGCCACCGCAGCTGGCCTTAAGAGCTATATTTCTTAAGAATATTTTGATATTCCTTCTCCTCAGCTCTAAATGTCATTTGATATGTAACAAAATCTTACATTGCTGATTTTAATCTGTCTTCTTTTCATCTTTCGTTTTAAAACGTAGGTATTTTGAGAGAATAGTAAAAAGTTCATCAAATGGGAAAAATGCATTCAGTATAGTTTTGCTTTTAAGAGTTCTTCATTTAATTAATTAGAAACTTAGCATTTATCATTTAAAAACAGATCACTTTAAAAAAATTCCTATTTGTGATGAAGCTGGGTGGACAATCCTCCAGCCTCCGCAGTTAAGAGCCTGAGTGCAAGTGCTGGTCTTTTCCGTGGGGGCTGCCTGTGCTCAGGCACGCATGCTGCACACAACCCCTCACAGTTCAGCTGCCTGTTGAGTCTCTGGCTTTCTGGGCTGTTACTTTTGTTTTTTTTTTATTTCATTTTGTCAGTTCCCAAAGTATGGGTTTTACTTGGCTTTCCTTTTTCCTCTGGATCTGTCCTGGAGATCAGAGTGGTCCTCAGGGTGTATTCTACATCTCTGAGGCCCTAACCTAATTCACAGGTTCTGGTGACTTTTTGGGCTTTCAGACTTTCTGAATTCTTGGAAGAATTACCCTGATGATTGCCCAGGAAGTGTCTGTACTGTCTGCTTTGTTGGCTTTGAGTTTGGAGGATTTTGAGGGCTTTTTTAGAGAAGATTCGTGACCTTAGACCAGAACTTTCTCTGCTCTTTTTCAGGCAATTCAAACTAATTGACATTAAAACCATATTTATCTTTAATACTATAAATGCATATGGTTTTATTCTTAAAAATTCATAAAATATTGGTAAAGTAGAAGTTACTTATCCTTGACCTGGCTTTCATCCAACCTAAGGAAAAGAGTGCTACCAATTTGGACATATCTTTCCAGACCCTTTAACTTCTGCAGTTTCCATCATGTGGATTATTAGAACTTTTGACACCTTTTTGTCATTGTTGTTCCATGCTATCATAATTCCCTTTCCCCTTCCTCTTCCTGTTTCAGTGGGCACTTGAGAAGAATGGGAGGTAGCTGTGTGAATTTCACTGTTAGTCTTGAGTTAGGACTTGGCCCTGTTCTTCATTGGGCACAGACCATCTTGTCTGTGCTCTAACACTGCTCTTTTTTGCCTTGGGCACTCAGTCCATCCTAGTGTCAGACTTCTCATAATGAGTTACAAATGCAAGAGCTGGCAGAAATTTTCAACATCACTTCTTGAAATCATTGTACTGTAATTGCTACAATAAATTTTATTTTGGCATTTTTTTTGTTTCTTATGACTAAACACTTCCTCTTGACTAACACCCATATTACTTGGTTTTGCTTGACTTGCTTACCTTGTTTATCTTTCTCATCACCTTTTTCCACACCCACCTCCTTAGCATCTTTTTCTTTTACTTTCCTTCTCTTAATTTTTAAAAAATGGAACACTCTTTCCTTGACACTTAAAATGGAAATGGTTTAGCCCTAACTACGTGGTAACTAAAACTTATGTATTTGTAGGATTTCATTTTGTATTTTATATCCATTGTCTCACTCGATCCTCGATCCTCCTGGAAACCTTGCACTGTCATCCTCATTCTCCATGTTGGCCATCTCTCTCCTCTGATTGCTTTCTTTTTTTTTTTTTTTTTTTTTGAGACAGAGTCTCACTCTGTTGCCCAGGCTGGAGTGCAGTGGCACTATCTTGGCTGACTACAACCTCTGCTCCTGGGTTCAAGCGATTCTTTTGCCTCAGCCTCCCAGGTAGCTGGGATTACAAGTGTGTGCCACCATGCCTGGCTAATTTTTGTATTTTTAGTAGAGATGGGGTTTCACCATGTTGTTCAGGCTGTTCTCGAACTCCTGACCTCAGGTGATCCACATGCCTCGGCCTCCCAAAGTGCTGGTATTACAGGTGTGAGCCACTGTGCCCGACTGTCCTCTTTTTCCTTCAATACAAGTTAAGCTGGGTATACTTCACAGATTATGAGAGGTTTTTTTTTAAGTTGATAGATAATTCAACTTCATCTTTTCCTGCCATGTTGATGTTATCTTTAAAATGTTGTAGTTTTTTGGGGGGGAGCAGGCAGGTGACTTCTCCCTAGGCCTCAGTTTCTTCATCTCTAAAATGGGAATTTTTGATAAATTGATAAATTTTTTAAAACTTAAATTTTGTATTTGAATTAGGCTATTTCTTTACATAGGTGTAGATAGTTGAGTTACATCTCCAGTTTATTTGACATTGCCAAAAGCTGTTCTTTAAATTTTAACAGTTCATTTTTGCTTGCTATTTTTAGGGAAAAATATTTACTTCCTTGGAGCCAGAGCATGACCTTAATGATGTTTGTCTCTACCCCAACTCAGGTATGCATTCTGTAGTGGACATTCAGTGAGGTAAATAAGCGCTAGACTTCTTTAGGCTTTAAACCCATTTTATTTCTTAAGATAGAGTTTGGCTTTGTCAGCACACTTCTTGGATATGTAACTTACTTAGAGGAGTTAAGAGTAGGAAGTGGTGTGGATGATTCAGAAAATGGCATGCTGAGTGACTCAGTGCTCAGCCCGCCCAGGTATCAGTGGAAACTGGTAACAGCGCAAGACAGGAGGCAGGTGAAATGCTATTTTAGTGTACTCTTTAGCTCTTTTATGTGATTAGTAATAGTGGGTGGAAATTGAGAGCAGAGATTTGGAGAAAGGTAGATTGCCTGATAATACACGGATGGCTCATGAAGCCTTGGATTTTCTAAATTATAAGTTGTATGCTGTTCAGCAGTTTACATGTTAGATTTCAAAATTTAATGCATCCAAGGCAAATATGTGAAGAATTTTGAGTATGGGAGAAAAATGAGAATAGTTCCTTCTCTGAGGACCGATATACCCAGATCATCCTGATAGAGGGAAGTAAGGCAGAGCGTGAGAAATCCTGTAACATATGTGCAAAGAGCACTTTGACACCATGCTGGAGAGAGCGCTTTCTCCCCGATCTCCAAGAGCAGAGCATCGAGAAGATTTTGCTTTGGTTGAGCTGGAGTGCTGAGTGGGATTTGGTTAGGTGGGGCTGGTGGGGCTGAGGTGATTCCCATGGGAGAGCAGTGAGGATGGGCATGGAGGGCTCGGCTGGGGTGGGGAGGAGCGTCCCGTGCCTGAGCTGCGGTGGTTCTGGGAAGGCTGAAGTGGGAGGCAGAGGGTGGCGGGTGGTGGAGGACTGGGCATGATGTGCTGAATGGCTTGGGCTCCACATGGCAGCCAGAGAGGGCTTGTTCTGACTGCTTTTAGAGGCAGGTCTACCCACCATGCAATAGACTGGTTTTGAACAAAAGTGATTGGAAGTGACTGATAGTCTGAGCTGAGATGGGGAGCACAGGCAGGAGAGCAACTCTGGAAAGATGATGGCTCCTTTTTCTAACATGTGAGGATTAGGAGGTGATGGGCCAGTGGCAGTATCTGGTAGAGGGTCTCAAACCTGGCTGCCCATCGAAATCGTCTGCACAGTTTTGAAGGTATAGCTTCCTTGACCTTATCCTAGGTGTACTCACTCGTAGTGTCCATGGAGGGGGCTCAGAAACATGTTTTTGTTTGTTCGTTTTGAGACAGAAACTTGCTCTGTCAGCCAGGTTGGAGTACAGTGGCACGATCTCCACTCATTGCAACCTCTGCCTCCTGGATTCAAGTGATTCTCGTGCTTCAGCCTCTCGAGTAGATGGGATACAGGCACTCACCACCACCACACCTGGCTAATTTCTGTATTTTTAGTAGAAATGGGATTTCACCATGTTGGCCAGGCTGGTCTTGAATTCCTAACCTCAGGTGATCTATCTGCCTCCACTTCCCAAAATGCTGAGATTACAGGTGTGAGCCACCATGCCCAGCCAGAAACGTGTATTTAAATTTATTTATTTATTTACTGAGACAGAGTTTTGCTTTTGTTGCCCAGGCTGGAGTGCAGCAGCACGATCTTGGCTCACTGCAACCTCCACCTTCTGGGTTCAAGCAATTCTCCTGCCTCAGCCTCCTGAGTAGGTGGAATTACAGGCACCTGCCACCACCCCCAGCTAATTTTTGTATTTTTAGTATTTTTAGTAGAGACGGGGTTTCATCATGTTAGCCAGGCTGTTCTCAAACTCCTGACCTCAAGTGATCTGCCCACCTGACCTCCCAAAGTGCTGGTATTACAGGCGTGAGCCACTATGCCCAACCTCAGAAACATGTATTTTTCACATACTTCCCACTGGATTCTTAGGCATCAAGCCCTGAACTGATCTGCAGACTTGCACTTAGGAGGCATGTCTGGTGTCCCATAGAAAATGTGGTCCCAGGATAAGCAGGTCTGTAGATAGAAAGTTTTGCGATTATTCCAGAAGTGGTAGGAATGAATGAGATTACTGATAGGGAAAGCTAGGAGTGAGATAAGACGTGAGCAGGAGCTGGTTCATTTGGGAGAAAGAAGGGGAGGAGCCAGCTAAGAAACTGGGCAGGAATGGACAGCATGACGGTGCCAGGCCCACAGTTTTTGAAGTATTGGAGAGATTCAGTGGACATTGCTCAGCAGCTACTGAGGATTACAGAAGTTGGGACAGGAAGGAAAGGCTAACATTGGTTGAATGCTGCTGTTATCAATCTGGATGTTGGATGCTGTAATACAGACTTACCATTTAATTTTTCATAACTGTATAGTCAGTGGTCCATAGCTTTTTTTTTTCTTTTTTCTTTGTTTCTGTCTCTTTTTCCCTTACCTCTTAAGGGGTCAGAAAAATTGGGTAATTTGTTGAGGCTTGGTCACCCAGCTAGTGTGTGGCAGAGCTTCAGTTAGAACCCAGACTTCCTGATTCTGGACCCCATGCTGTTTCTAATTACACACTGCTCTCTCAAGAAAGATGAGAAACCCTAGACCTTATAACTTGCATTTCATCTGTGATAGTTGAGAGAATTTTATTATAATCATGGGAGTAAGGTGAAATTCTGGTGAGTTCAAGAATAAATTGTGGCCGAGGATGCTGGGTTCTAGTTAGGGTATTGAAATGACCTACACTGGGGTCTGGGCTAAGTAGGTAAGTGAGTAAACCAGGTTGAGCTGAGGATGGGCCACGGGTGACGAGCAGGGGTAGCATGATGTGGGGAGTGACAGTTTGAAGGGCACAGAGAGTGGAGAGAGAGAGAGATTCTCACCTTGGGCTGTACAGTTTGGTAGCCAGTAGCCACTCATGGGCATTGACATTTACTGTGAGTATAAAATGTACATTGGATTTAAAAGACAATCTATGAAAAAAAGTATGCAAAATAGATCATTAATAATTTTATATTAATTGCATGTTGAAATGAAAATATTTTAGACATTAAAATTAATTTTACCTTTTTAAAATATGGCTACTTAAAATTTTTAAATCACATATGTGGCTCACAGCTCTTTCCATTGGACAGTGCTGGTCTAAACTGGGAGAGCTTCAACTCTTTAGGGTGGTGGCAAGGTACAAGGCATTAATATTGCTTGTGCCTGGCTTAGTGGAGCAGGGATTATTGAGGCTGCTAGGCTGCCTCAGTTTTTCCATTGTAACCAAGAATATAGAAGCCCAAAGAGACACCTGCTGAAATAAGTGCTGATCTGTTGGCCTCCCCAGGCCGCTGTGCCTAACCAGCTTCTCCATGAGACAGAGCTGGAGGTTGGACTCTTCTTGTGGTCACCTTGATTTCTAAGGTCAATTTTTTGTGCATCTCTCCCCCACCTTTAATGGGCGTAAAGATCTATTAACCCACAAAGGGTATGATAACTTGGCAAAGAAGCCTTTCTGAGAAATACTCAGGCTCATCTCAAACTACTGAGGAACCCATTCTTGAAATTCCACCACTGATGATAGCTGTTGGAATCACAAGGACAAGGAGAGGAAGGAATCTGATGTTAGCAGGGAATGTTGTTCCCCAGGTGACTGCTAAGGAAGAGACTTAAAATGGATTGAGAGGGTAATGATAATTCAACCACACATCTCCGAAATACTGATTTTATTTTTTTAGAGACAGGGTTTCACTTTGTCACCTAAGCCGGAGTATAGTGGCACAATGGTAGCTCACTGCAGCCTTGAACCCGTGGGCTCAAGTGATCCTGCTTAGGCCTCCTGAGTAGCTCAGACTATAGGTGCGCACAGTCACGTGGGGATCTCCTCTGGGCCTTACAGTAAAATTTTTAATGATTTCATTGTCATTCAAAATGACATAAAAATGGTAAAATAAGTATGCTTTTTAATGAAATGTAAAAGTGTTTCTCTGGGAAAACCACTTAGAACACTTAGTTATGAAGATTATTATGGCCTAGTGCAGTGGCTCACGCCTATAATCCCAGACCTTTGAGAAACTGAGGCAGGAGGATCACTTGAGGCCAGTAGTTCAAGACCAGCCTTGTCAACATAGCAAGACCCTGTCTCTACTAAAAATTAAAAAAAAAATAGCAGGAGGCAATGGCACACGCCTGTAGTCCCAGCTACTAGGGAGACTGAGGCAGGAGAATCGCTTGAACCCTAGAGTCAGAGGTTGCGGTGAGCTGAGAATGTGCCACTTTACTCCAGCCTGGGCGACAAGAGTGAAACTCTGTCTCAAAAAAAAAAAAAAATTAGCAGGAGCCAGTGGCATATGCCTGTAGTCCTGACTACTTGGAGAGCTGAAGCAGGAGGATCACTTGAGCCCAGGAGTTTGAGTTTACAGTGAGCTGTGATCTCTTAACTCACTGGATCCAGCCTGGGTGACAAAGCAAGACTTAAAAAAACAATGATGTTTATAACATTTTAATTATAGAAGCATTTATAGCACAGTGATTTTAATAATTACCTATTAAAGTAATGTTTATGGAGAAATGTTTGACAGTTTGGTCCGAAAACATTCTTAATGTGTAGCATTTTAAAAAAATCTATTTGGTAAACTGACCTATAGGCCAAATCCAGTCCTCCACCTGGTAATTTGTAGCCTTTCAGTTAAGAATGGGTTTTACATTTTTAAATCGCTGGGGGAAAAAATCAGAATAATAATATTTTATGGCTTGGAAATTCAAATTTTTGTGACTGAAATCCAGATTTCAGTGTCTTTCAGCGTAAAGTTTGATGTGAACACAGCCACCCTTGTTCATTTAGACATTGTCCATGTGGCTTTTGCAGCACTGTGGCAGAGGCGGATAGTTTTAACAGTGACCAGGTGGCCTGCAAAGCCTAAAGTGTTTACTGCCTAGCCCTTTACAGAGACAATTTGCTGACCCCTAGTCTGTATTACTAATAGAAACAAAAAAGGTCACTTTATCTGCAGTATTTAATTATGAAAAATTTCAGGCCGGGTGCAGTGGCTCATGCGTGTTATCCTAGCACTTGTGGGAGTTCGAGGTGTACAGATCACTTAAGGTCAGGAGTTTGAGACCAGTCTGGCCAACATGGTGAAACCCCATCTCTACTAAAAATACAAAATTAGCTGAGCGTGGTGGCGCACTCCTGTAATCCCAGCTACTCAGGAGGCTTAGGCAGGAGAATAGCTTGAACCCAGGAGGCAGAGGTTTCAATGAGCCAAGATCATGCCACTATGCTCCAGCCTGGGGGACAGAGCGAGACTCCATCTCAAAAAAAAAAAAAATATATATTCAAACATACAGAAAAGTTGAAAAAGTGGTAGAGTAAACATCTTTATAGCCTCTCCTCAATGTTTATTATTGTTGATCTTCACCATAATTGCTTTATTTATCTCTGTGCTTCTGTGATGGTTCTATTTATTCTGTGCTTCTGTGATGGTTCTGGTTTCTTTATGGAATTGCTCGAAAGCCAGCTGCAGACATGGTGGCACTCACCTGCACTGAGCATGGCAATTGATTTCCTGAAATTCATTGAAATTTATTAGGTCCCTTATCTTACCTAATAAAAATGGCAGCCCTTTTCTAATATTATCTTACATCCAGTTCCTTTTCAATTTCCTAATTGTTCCCCAAACACCCTTTTTTAGTTAGCTTTGTTTGTTTTTGAACCAGGATATAATTGAAGTTGTGTGTTACATTTAGCTTTTGTATATCTTTATATATCTTTTGTATTTCTAGTTTCTTTCAATCTAGAATAATCTCCTACATCTTTTTCTTGTCTTCTCCATGATATACTGACTTTTCAAGGATCAGGCCAGTGGTCTCATAGAATATCCCTCATCCTTGATTTATGTGATTTTTTTTTCCCCTCATGATGTTGTTTACATTGATCCTCTACCCTGTATTTTTTCTAAAACAGAAGTTAAATCTAAAGACTTAATTAAGCTTAGATTAAATTTAGGGCAAGAGTAATGTGCAGGCTGCAGGGTCTCCGTGTCAGATTGTATCAGAGCAGATCATCGCAGTATCCGAGAGAGGTAAGGTTGATCCCATTGTTAAGGGATGTCTTCATTACAAAGTACAGTTTCTTGCAAACTGACAATTTTAAGCATGATGTGTTGGACAAAGGAATGAGTATTACTATCTAATAACTTGCAAGAGGTTAATGAAGAGTAGAAAAGGTAGCCAAATCATTTATTTCATAAGAGAGCAAGCAGAGCAGGACCAGTACGCGCCCGTCTTTGTGGCTCGGATCCGAGTGTGGCGGATTCATGTGCTCTGCTTTTCCTTGCTTTCCCACACCTTTTCCTCCAGCTCTGCTCTTTGTGTCTTGTGCTTAATCATTGTGGGCTTAATCATATTTTAGAAAAGCTGAAACTGTCTTTTTTCTTTTCACTTACTCATTTTGGAGTAAGTGAAGCATAATCATGATATAGTTTTGTAATTTTTTTTATACAAAAACTGCTCGGTATATTGGGAAATGGTTCTGCCTTCCTGCCTTGTTGTTGCTCATCTGGCCACCTATGCAGCACCTGTGCAGTGAGCAGCTGCTCCATGCAGGTCAAGGCACTTGGAGAGACAGCACGGCTCTGTGACTTGGGTGTGCATCAGATTCATGACACGGGGAGCTTGTAAAGCTTACGTGTGTCTGAATCCCACTCCAGACCTGTGGAATCAGGATTAGTGGTTTCAGAACCACTGGTAGAGAGAAAAGAAGGTGGGCACTGGGCTCAAGAAAGATCCAGTTCAGGCTTAATAGTGGTGGAAATTACCCAACCGCAGCATTTTCACCTGCCTTACAGGGCTGTTAGAGACTGCCTCTGTTGGTAAAGGTGAAAGAGCCTTTTATTCCCTGTCCATGCCCTCTAAATAAATGGAAAACTATTGGGGTCATCTGTAAATATCTTTGGTGCCTGTATAGTAAGCGCAAATGCCCCATACTTTTATCTGAGGTTCTATATAGGGCAGGAGCATCCCTGCCAGTCCCCTTTGGCACAGTTCTGTGTGCACAGCCTGTCTCCTCTGAGCTATTCAAGGCAGTGACTGATACCGTATGTTTTCATGCAGCACTTTCCCAACATGTTTGATGAAGGACCAGGATTTTGGTTTTTTGTTTTGAAGTTTCTAATCTACTGCACTTTGATATGTCTGTAAAATACAATACAAATGAATGACTAGGAAAGCGATCACGTTTGCATGTCACTGCAGTGTTAATTGCAGGTTTCTAAATGCTGCTTTTCAGTTTCTGCATGTATTTCCTGGCTGGTAACAATTTGTAGTCTGGACCTGGGGACACACTTGGAGCAGTTGTAGAGCACTATTTCTGATTCTGTGTTGTGAGTTTCAGTGAGCCCCGTAGTCCCCGGAGCACATGCTGATGAGTACTGACTCGTGCATGTTTCTGGGGAGGGCACTATTTTGTCAAATTCCCTTTGATTGTATTATTACAGTATACAGTGCACTGTATACTATACACTGTAGAGTACTGGTTCATATTGGAAATATGTTCTTTTGACTCTAGTTGCTGATATCTTTTTCTTCCTTTAAAAATGTGTAGTTTTATTTTGGAAACAATAACAAACAACATTAAAATAAATGTAAAGGCTGGGCGTGGTGGCTCACACCTGTAATCTAAGCACTTTGGAGGCCAGGGCGGGCAGATCACCTGAGGTTGGGAGTTCAAGACCAGCCTGACCAACATGGTGAAACCCCGTCTTTTAATAAATAAATAAATAAATAAATAAATGTAAAGGAAAAAAGTCCTCCATGCCACAGTCTCTTCACAAGTAGTATTACTGTATTCAGTAGTGAAATCATATTCATCCTGTGTTCATATGTTTTAAGTTGTCCTCACACTGTACTTATGGTTATCTTTTGCTTTTTAGTTTGATGTTATATTAAACACACCTTTCACATTGCCATGTGGTATTTATACTTTTTTTTAATGGCTTCTTCTTTGATCATGTAAGAGACTTTTACATTTTATCTTAGTTAATGAAGTGTCGGGCCCCATGTTACAGGGTTTGGAGTTGGTAGACTGTGAGTGGCTCTACTTACTAGCTATGTGGTGGCCCTGAGCAAGTGAGGTAACTTGTAAAGGATATGACATGCCTGGCATGCTGCTCATGCTCTTCTCTTCTCCTGCCTTGATCATCTTAATTTCTGCTGAACAAAGTCTTTCTTAACGCTGGTTTATTTTTCTGTTTCTGCTTGTTAGAAGCTGCTAATACTCTTCAGACTTTGTGAAGTTCTTTTTCTCATTCATAATTGCTTTCAGCCCTGACCGGAGCTCCTCACTTTAGTGTGGCGGTAGACCTGCTTGTGTCATTAGCCATATGTGGCTATGCGAGATCCTCCTCCATTTTAGAAAACAGTCTAGCTGTGACCAGTCTGAATTTTTTTTGTGTAATTAAATTAGAGCCCTTTCTGTGGTTTGGTAGGTGGTGGGGTATTTCCTTGTGGAATGTTCACTGTTGAGTGTTCAGGGTTGAGCCAGTGGAGAAGGCTTAGGAGAGGTCTTTAGTAGGAACCTTCATTTTGGCTGTAAAGATGTGGCTTCTGTCTCCAGAACTTCTTTAATTATATCCGAGAGCTCTTGGAGCTCTTTCGGCAGTACCGTTAGTGGAGACCTAGGAAACACAATCAGTAGAGGCTGTTTCTGTCCATCGTGACCTCCGAGAACATTGTTTGCAAGGCCAGAAAAGTGCTGAGATGGGAGAGTCTACAGGGGTTATAAGCTATGAAAAACAGCTCTGATTTTGTTTTAGTTTAATTTAGACATTATTCTTGCTTTTTTAGACTTCATTAGGTGCTTTTTAGATGTTTTCACAGCTGTGTGTTTGTGTGTGTGTGTGTGTGTGTGTGTGTGTGTGTGTATTTTTGGTGACCTGTTGGTCCCAGTTTAAGGCTAGCTCACACTAGCCCTGTTATGGGCAAGATGTGGTTTTAGTAAGATAGCATTGAGCTCCTTGAGTGGTAATTCACTCTATTCACTCAACATTTCATTTCTGTAACAGAGTCAAATATCATCACATTTACAAACGTTTGTGTTAACTAAGGAAAGGCAGCAAAAAATATTTTTAAAAACAGAATCTAATCATTGCCCTTAACATTTGGTATATTCATTTATCATTATGTGATCTGATAATCTAAATGTCTTCTCTCTGTGGATTCCTCTTGCATCTTACAAATAGATTTTTTTAAATGAATTATGATTTGGCTCATCTATAGAAGTCTTTATTTAAAAACAGGAGCTCTTGAGTTTGACTTTAGCTTTAACATTCACTCCCTCATGACTGGGGCATCAGTCCCTTTCAGCTTTGTTTTTCTGATCAATAAAATAGGGCTGATGATATTTCTTAATTTAGAGGGTTGTTGCATGTTCACTAAGATAATCTATGTGAAAGTGCCTAGATTATTATGAAGGACTGGCCAAAGGCTTTCTGGTTTCAGTTTTTTTTAAAGCGAAGCAGTCAGGAGCAGGGGTTCTAGGGAGTTTTGGTATTTGCATATTGCTGTGTTGGAGCTGCTTCAGAACACTTGGGGAAGGAGTATGTTGCAAAAATGGCAGAGAAGAGGGAACAGAGACATTGGAATACTTTGATACTAAGGAGTTTAATACCAAATAATAATATATTTATAGGTTGCTTCTGGGGTTATAGAGAATCCTTTATTGAATGCCAGAAAGTTGTCCCTTTCTTCAGTTTTGCTTTCTTATATGCTGATCCCAAGGAGACTCAATGAGTACCCACCCTGTTGCTTCAGTCTGTTACAGTCCTTGGTGAGGGAATGACCATGCTGTGGCTGGGGCTTTTGGGTCCCTCTAGGCCTTTCTCGTATAGACTATAACAAAATATAGTCACTTGGTTTTGCAGTCAGTTTAATGCAAAAGTTAGGAATTTGCTATGACATTTTGTGGGAAATACTTTACTTCATTCACTGACAGAAGTTCCTCAGGCATTTCAGAATGGAAAACAAATAGAAAAGGGCACTTTCTTTTTCCCAGGCATTGACCTTTCTCATCGTGTTTCTTTTTAGGCATGCTTCTCACAGCCAATGAAACCCCCAAGATGGGCATCTATTATATTCCGGTAAGTAATACATTGAGGAGTTTCAGGAAAAATAGGACAAGCAAAGATACCTTTTATTACTTAATGTTTTGAGATGGAGTCTGGCTGTCACCCAGGTGGAGTGCAGTGGTGCAACCTCGGCTCACTGCAGTCTCCGCCTCCTGGGTTCAAGTGATTCTTCTGCCTCAGCCTCTTGTAGCTGGGATTACAGGTGCACGCCACCACACCTGGCTAATTTTTATCTTTTTAGTAGAGATGGGGTTTCGCTATGTTGGCCAGGCTGTCTCAAACTCCTGACCTCAAGTGATCCGCCTCCCTGGGTCTCCCAAAGTGCTGGGACTACAGGCATGAGCCACCGTGCCCAGCCAAAGATACTTTTTCAACTGAATGTATTGAAGAACTTGGGTCTACATGTGGCTGTGTACATTAGATACAGTAGACTCACTTGTAGGTTGAGTTTGCTTTCTGGAGCCAGTCAATTCATGCTCATACATTCTTTTATGGGAACTGTTTAATATTATGTTAAAATAGACATTAGAAATTAGTATTTATTTTTCTGATTTACATTTATTTTTTCTTTCCAAGTATTTCAGAATCTTAAACTTTCAGCTATTAGTGATCCAAAGGTCTAATTCTAAAAAGTCTATTACTCTTTAAGTCATCTCACTATAGTTTGTTTCTTTTAAAAACAAGTTACATATAAAAGAAATTATCATAGATCGTCCTGATCAGGAATAGCATGTAGTTTGCAAAAAAAAAAGCATTATCCCCCCTCCTTAAATAATTCTTAAATAGCCAGAAGCTCCCTACCCTTCCCTTTAAGTTTATAGTAGAAATGAAACATAAGGAAATATGATCTCATAAACAGAAAAACACATAGTATAAAGTTGGCATTAGGTTACCTTATACTCAGCAGACATCTCCCTTATCTGAGATTTGAGAAGAGAGTTGAGTGAGCGGTACTGAAGATCAGAATTTGAGGGTGGTGGACTCTCCATAACCACTATCAGCCTCCAGGTATGAAAATTCTTCCTGTCTATGATGGTCCTTTTAAAATTGCTCAACTATGTATTTTCAAAAACAAAGCATGCTGCTTGCTGTTAACTGTGTGGTTTCGGGATACTAATGTGTAGTTGGAAGCACTTTGAGATACTTCATTTGGTTGGTAGTAAAATGAACGCTGTTCAAACAGGAAGCATTTTGGTTTTCCTAAGTTGCCATTCATTCCTTTTCGCCTGGACTCTCACAGATACTGCATTCATATTCCTATCAACTTATCCATCTTTCCTTGTATTCATTTGTTAATAAATATTAGGGACTGCATCAACTGTGTGTCAGGAACCGTGCTGTATGCTGGCAGTATTACAGTGTCTAGGGTACGGCCATTCGCCTTGAGGAGTTACTGTTGGGAATCCAACAAGAAGGTAGGCAGTTGCAACTCAGTGTGAGGAATGCTACTGGGGTACTGCGGGAGCACATAGGAGAGACCCTGTACCCCCGAGGGCCAGGGAGCTGATGAGAAGTGTGGTTGACACTCAGAGAAAACTTCCCAGAGGGAGAGACTTTGAAGGTGGGACCTGAGGATAGCTATGTAGACTGGGTGAAGGGGTGGGGTAGAGTGAGGTGCCGAACGGGAGAAGGATTTTTTATTTTCCTTTTCAGTCGGCTTTCCCAGGTCAGACAGAGGGGAGAAAGATCTTGACAGTAGAGGGAACAGTGGATGCAGAGCTGAGGGAGCAAGTACCTCCCATGTCTCAGCATTCGAGTTGCAGGACAGGTGGAAAGCCAGATTAGTAGGTGTCTTGTGAGCCAGCTGTGGGGATGTAGGGCAGGGAGACCTGGCAGAGTTGTAAGTAGGGGAGTGATAGGATCAGATCTGTGTTCTGAAAAGATTACTTTTGCCGCCACAAGACGCAGCAAGCACAGACTGTGGCAGCCCACAGGAGAGACGATGGCACCTACATTGCCTGTGCCAGGCTCCCTTTGTAGTAGTTATGGCTTTTTGTGGTTCTGGGATAATTTGTGAGAAGTCTAATCTGGTAAGCAGTACTTTCAGAGGATTCATCCTTGAATTCCCCAATGGCACGTCTCAGAGATGTTCATTGATTGAGGGTTATACAGATCACAAGAAATGCCTTCCCTCGGACCAGTGCTACATAGTTTTCTCCCAGTCTCTAACCCTTTGGGGAACATTGTAAGGAGAGGCAGAATAAATCAGCTTGCCTCTAACCTGTTCGTCATTAGAAAAGTCTCTTTCAGGTTCCTCTTAGAAGTGCTTATTGTATTTTGATCAACACAGCAACATGGACAGCAAGTGCCTGCCCACGCCTTGGATCTTAGATCCCTTTCCCATAGATAGAATCAACTAGTGGGAAGGTGAAAAGCATTCTTAGTGTGGAGTGTGGTTGCTTTGAGAAGTCTGCCTAGTAGAGGAGGGGATGGATGCTGGAGAGCCTTGTTGTGGAGAGCTAGGGAGGGACTGTCCTGAAGATGGTTGCAGTGAGGCCACCTTACCGGCTTGTATGAGGATGGTGGCCATGGGGATAGAATTGGAAGTGTTGTTACGATTGTGAGATCGACTTGAAATTGATGGGTGTGGGGAGTAAGCAACAGCAAAGGACCAAGGATGACACCCCAGTTATTGTTTGGGCAAATGTGTGGATGACGATGTCATTCTGAGTCCAGGAAGAGGCAGAAGAATATTGAAAATTATTTTCCCTTTGACATTTTCTGTATTTTATAAAATGATCTTTTAAAGAAAACAAAACAGCTTTTTTGTTTATGCCAACCAATGTATGCATATTCCTGTTCTAGATGGATTTCGAAGTATACGAAAATAAAAACCACCTATTCCCTCTTGATAATAATATAACTACTGTTAATACTTGGATGTATTATCTTTCAGTTATATATATATATGTATTTTTTTTTTAATTATTTTATTTCTTTAAAATAGAGATAGGGTTTCACCATGTTGGCCAGACTGGCCTCGAACTTCTGACCTCAGGTATCTGCCCGCCTCGGCCTCCCAAAGTGCTGGGATTACAGGCATGAGCCACTGTGCCCAGCCTCAGTTATATTTGTGATGTTATGTGTGTGAAGTTGCGTTCATTTAACTTTTAATTTTTTTTTCTGTTTGAGACAGAGTTTTTGGTACCCAGGCTAAAGTGCAATGACACAATCTCAGCTCACTGCAGCCTCCGCCTCCCAGGTTCAAGCAGTTCTCCTGCTTCAACCTCCCGAGTATCTGGGATTACAGGCGTCCACCACCACTCCTGGCTAATTTTTTTTTGTTTTTTTGAGACAGTCTTACTCTGTTGCCCAGGCTGGAGTGCGGCGGCACAGTCTTGACTCCCTGCAACCTCTGCCTCCTGGGTTCAAGCGATTCTTGTGCCTCAGCCTCCTGAGTAGCTGGGATTACAGGCATGCGCCACCATGTCCAGTTAATTTTATTTGTATTTTTAGTAGAGACAGGGTTTCCCCATATTGGCCAGGCTGGTCTTAAACTCCTAGCCTCAAGTGATCCACCTGCCTTGGCCTCCTAAAGTGCTGGGATTATAGGCATGAGCCCTAAAGTTGTATTTTATATACAAATTGGTTCCTGGTTTATTCAGTTAACCTTGAAAATATTAATTCTAAGGTATTGAAATTACCTAAAACATTGTTAGTTGTCTCTGTTATGTGTCATTGCCAGGTTTATGACATTTCTATTGTCTTAGAACTGCAAGAGACCCATTGTTTACTTCTGGTTCTCTGAATCAATTTCTTAGGGTGGGCTTTTTTGTTCCAAGCAATGGGAACTTTACTTAGCATGAGTCTGAGGGGCTGGATGATAGCCAAGTGATGAGAAATTGCCTTCTTGACAAATGTTAGCTTATTTTATAAGACCTTTTTAGGTTCAGCTTTGTACCTAAGATGTAACAGAAAACTGTGAAAAAAAAATCCAGAGAGTTCTACCCTAGGTGAACTGCATATGGGGACAGTGTGAGCAGAAATTGCTTTTGCTAAGCTAAGCATTATACTGAAACTTGGACTCCGTTGTTCCTTTCTGACCTACCATTCTGACCTGCTCCCATAGCACTGAGTGATGTTTTATAGCACCACTTCTTTTTACTTTGAAACTGCTCTTTGTAATACTCCTTCAAAGCAAAGAGAGAGCCCAGGGGTCTGAAAGCCTGCCATTTTTCATAAGATTTTATCAAACTTACCAAGCTGACATTTGGCACGAAGGTTCATTTGAGTACTATAGAACCAGAGAAGTGTGTGTTTAATGTATGATCCACGCCAAGTTTAGGAGGTTTGGACTGTGATTTGTATTAACATCATATAAATCAAGTTTGAAAACCTTTTTCCTCCTCTTTGGGGCATTCTGAAGATGAAGGCAGCTTAGAATTTTTTTAGCTTGTTAATTTTTGCCTTTCTATGTGATACCATCTTTCTTGAGTAATTGAAGTCTTTATTAACGAATGCAGTTCCTGATACGCCACCTTCTGGCTCTTAGTTATCCCTGTAGCCGGCTTGTCCTTTGAGACCAAATGGGTTGTCTCCAGTCCCTGTACCATTTTCTGTGTCCCATTTTCTCAGTTCTTTTCTCTTTTTTTTTTTTTTTTTTCCTCTCAGAGACCAGGTTCTATTGTTTTGTTTGTTTGTTTGCTTCAGGGTCTAATTCATCTGCAGCTTCAGGGACTAATGCCAAGAATAGTTTTTTCAAGCTTCGTTTTCCTCTGAAACATAATTTAATCTTAGGTTAGTTCTTTATAATTAACACCCTTGGCAACTATGTAGACTCCAGAGAGAATCCAAGTACCCTATGGCACCCAACCTGAAACCCAGCCCTGTGCTTGATGCTGTTTCTTTTGGAAGTGCTCCTGAGGTCCGAGCCCCTAAGCATTATTGGGGCGCTCCTGCTGATGCTCGTTGCTTGGTGGTGGTGGTTGGGGGGGTCAGTGATTGCTTGCTGCTTGGTAATGTGGATGTACAAACTTGAGGGAAAATGTAGGAGGAAAACATATTTGTGTGCGAAGCTATTTGATTTAGAAGAATAAAAGTAATTCAGTTCGCCAGGCACGGTGGCTCACGCCTGTAATCCTCTATCACTTAAGGACAAGAGTTCAAGACCAGCCTAGCCAACATGGTGAAACCCCATCTCTACTAAAAGTACAAAAATTAACTAGATATGGTGGTGTGTGCCTGTAGTCCCAGCTACTCGGGAGACTGAGGCAGGAGAATCGATTGAACCTGGGAGGCGGAGGTTGCAGTGAGCCAAGACCACATCAGTGGACTCCAGCCTGGGCAACAGAGCGCGACTGTGTCTCAAAAAAAGAAAAAAGTAATTCACTTAATTAAGGGTATGTGCTTTGTTTTTGTTTTTTCTTTTTTAATGTAAATATTTAAGCTGCTATAAAGAATAAATACCTCACTGCACCCAGCTTTCAGGATGGCAGTTAGGTACTTTTATTTATTTACATTTTTATTTGACTTTATTCTTGAGTGAGACAGGGTCTTGCTCTGTCATCCTACTAGAGTGCAGTGATGTGATCAGAACTTACTGCAGCTTCGTCCTTTGGGGCTACTGCATCCTCCTGCCTCAGTTTTGTGAGTAGGTAGGACTACAGGTGTGTGCCACCATGCCACACCAGGTAATTTTAATGTAGAAAAAGGATCTTGCTGGGGTGAGAGTGGGGAAAAAAAAAAAAAAAAAAAAAAAAGGATCTTGCTGTGTTGCTAAGGCTGGTCTCAAACTCCTGACCTCAATCGATCCTCCCACCTTGGCCTCCCAAAGTGTTGGGATTTCAGGTGTGAGCCACTGCACCTGGCCAGGTATTTTATTTTCAAACGTTTTCATAAGAAAAAACTCCTATATTTATTAAAATGTTTTGACTATTTAAAATAAATCAAAACACACTGATTAAATGTTTTAACATTTACCATTTAATTTAAAATTTGGAAAGTACTCTTGGAGCCTGTAAATAAGGCAGAGTTAAAAACATGAAGGATTATATCTAACTTAGATGAGTGCTTCTGCTTCTGTTCAGAATAGCACTGGAGCTTTTCCAGCATAGTTCATAAACCCACAAAACTCTGTCTTTGCAAACAGAGAAGCCTATGTGTTAAGAAGCATAAGACCTCAAGAATACACACAACGCAACTTCACAGAGGCATGCAAACCAAAGGAAATGCACAGAAGTTTTAGCAGCCAAGTTTTTTGGAATGTAATAAAAGGTTGTTTAGTGGATATTTCTAAGCCTCTCAGCTGAGTGGTTAGCACACTCCCCCCAAAGTGGAAGCTTCTGACACCATCGCAGGGTTCATCAGCCACTGTCTCCTCGGGGCTTCGGTCACTAGGTTAGGGCGGACATCTGTGCTCCAGCACCTGTGAAGATGACTGGGCAGTACGTACTGCAGAGTTGTAGGAGTTGTAAGGGAGATGCTTTTGAAATCATGGCAGCATTGGGAAGTCAGTTTTAGGGAAATGGAATGGCAATTTTTCTAGTAAATATATGGATATTTGCAGTCTGCAGGTTTTTTTGTTGCTCAATGAAGAAATAAAAATAGTCTTTTTATCAGGTTTTTTCTGTAAGGTTTTTTTTTTTTTTTTGGTGCAGAGTCTTGTTCTGTGACTCAGGCTAGAGTGCAGTGGTAGAATCTTGACTCACTGCAACCTCTGCCTCCTGCATTCAAGTGATTCTCTTACCTCAGCCTCTTGAGGTACTGGAATTACAGGTGCACACCACCACGCCTGGCTAATTTTTGTATTTTTAGTAGAGATGGGATTTTGCCATGTTGGCCAAGCTGGTCTCGAACTCCTGTCCTCAAGTGATCCACCCTCGTGGGCCTGCTAAAGTGCTAGGATTACAGGTTTGAGCCACCACACCCGGCCTATAAGAGTTTTTGTGACATAAACAAATTTAGGTGTAAAAATTTTAACTTTTGTCTGTAGTGAATTGAATTTGTTAGTCTAGTTCTAAACTCCATGACTGTCAGTGACTATTGTCTATTAGAGAGGTATTTATGGATACTTTTTGATCATCCCTATGTGACCTTCTTCATAGATGGTATCTTTTTTCAAGTTCAGTATTTCAAGCATTACCATTCTGGTGTGTTTTGGCGTAATTTTCCAAAGTCTTAAGAACACAGCCTTACTCCTCAGCTTTTTTAAGAAGATCCTTTTTTTTGGGTGGGGCGGGGAGGACAGGGTCTCACTCTGTCCCCCAGGTTGAAGTGCATTGGCATGATCATGGCTCACTGTAGCCTCATGACTTTCCGGGCCGAGGTGATTTTCCTACCTCAGCCTCCTGAGTAGCTGGGACTACAGGTGTATGCCACCATGTCCACACCCAGCCTTTTTTTTTTTTCTTCATTTTTTATAGAGACGGGGTTTCACCATGTTGCTCAGGCTGGTCTCCAACTCCTGGGCTTACGCAGTCCTCCTGCCTTGGTCTCCCCGAGTGTTGGGATTACAGGTGTGAGCCACTGTGCCCAGGCAAAAATGTCATATTTTATCAGCTATCCAGAGTATATGTTGTTTTTGTTTAACAGTAGATTTGACTATATCTTGAAAATAGGTATCTAAAATTCCTAGATGGGCCAGGCACAGCAGCTCACGCCGGTCGTCCCAGCTCTTTGAGAGGCCAAGGCAAGTACATCAGTTGAGGCCAGGAGCTCAAGACTAGCCTGACCAACAAGGCAAAACCCTGTCTCTACTAAAATATAAAAAGCAGCTGGGCATGGTGGCACATGTCTATAATCCCAGCTGCTTGGAAGGCTGAGGCATGAGAATCACTTGAGTCTGGGAGGCAGAGGTTGCAGTGAGCCGAGATCATGTCACAACACTCCAGCCTGGTTGACACAGACTTTGTCTCAAAAAAATAATAATCATACAATGAAATTCCTAGATGGATGAGTGCTTTGCTCTTTTGTCTATTAATATTTTCATTTTGTCTTTTCCTGTGTTATAAAAGTAAATGTAGGAGACCAACAAATGCTTGTATTTATTCAGTAAGGATATACTGAGTACTGTGCTAGGCTGCAGAAATATGTTGGTGAAGAAAACCAACATATTCTCTGTTGTACACTCACCGTCCTTGTGAGCTTACAGTCTAGACGAGAGGGTAATGATGAATAGATCTGTGACTAAGTGCTGTGAAGGAAGGCAGCGGGGGTTAGTGGCTTCCTAAGTGTTTTCCCTAAGTCAGGGGTTAGGCACTTTGTATCAGTCTCTTTTTTATATAGATAATTTATCAGCCCCCTTCTTATATGTAGATGCTATATGTAGATTTTTAAAAACCTCCCCACCTTCATCTTAACTTTGAATTTCAGGGTTAGAGACTTGGTGTTATTTTTTGTCTTATGATGATAGCACACACCTGGGGCAAAATGGTGAATGACGATATTTGTCCCACAATCTCTGGAAACAAAAGAGAGCAGCAGAGAGAATGTTGACCAACAGAGAATGTAGAGGTTGAGCCTCTATAATCCGAAAATCTGAAATGCAGACACTCCAAAATTTGAAACTTTTTTGAGTGCTAACATGACTCCACAAGTGGAAAATCTACACATGAGGACTTAACCTAAAGTTTGCTTCCTGCCAAAAATTATTAAAAATATAAAATGTTTAAAGGTATAAAATTGCCTTCAGTATAAATGAAGCACAAATAAATTTCATGTTTAGACTTGGATCTCATCCCAAGTTGTCTCATTATTTTTATACAAATATTCCAAAAGCCAAAAAAAATCCAAAATCTAAAACCCTCATGATCTCAAGCATTTTAGAAAAGGGCTATTCAAGCTGTATTGCTCTTCCTGGACAGACGTGTGTACAGCCAGCCTCCCTTTCTCCTTTCACATACATCTCATATGCAGATCATTTTACTTTATCACCAAGTCATATTTAGAAACACAGTTGACCAGGCCTCCTTAAAACTCTGTGCCCAGCTTCTAGAACACCACATTCCCCTGGATTCCTTCTTTCATCTGGTTGTCTCTGTCCAGTCTTCATGGACTCCTCCTCCTGCTATTATGTCCTAGGGTTCGGATCTTGCTCTCTCCCCTGACCTCTGAATGTTAGTGAGCCCTAGGACTTAGTCCTTGTCTCTTCTTTATTTATATTCTCTCCCAGGGAGCTCGTTTATGCCTGGGCTTTATGTAACAGCTGTGTGTTAATGACTTCCAATTTTCCCTCTCCAGCCTTCCTTGTTAGCTACAGAGGTACCTATCCACCAGTCTACTCAGCTTCTCCACTTGACTGTCTAATAGCACATCCTGTTTAATGTGTCTACATCAGAGCTTTTGATCCAGCTCCCCACCTGCACCCCACCTGCCGGGTCTCCATTTCAGCTAAAGCCCTGTGTTGCTCACTTGGCTGTCTAGGCTCAGAGCACAGGAGCCATCCCGTTTCCTCTCCTCTCCATTCATGCCTCCTCATCCAGTCCATCAGCTGTTTGCACTGTTTGTTCCACATCCAGCCATTTCTCAGTGATTCCTTTCCATCAGGCCTCTGGATTACTGTAATGGCCATAACTGATCTTTCTACTTCTGCTTTTGTCTCTCTTGTAACCTATTTTCCATATAACAGCCAGACTGATTGAAAACATTAAAAATATAAACAGAACAGGCTCAGTGTGGTTGCTCATACCTGTAATACCAGTGTTTTGGGTAGCTGAGGCAAGAAGATTGCTTGAATCCAGGAGTTTGAGACCAGCCTGGGCAACATAGTGAGACCTCATCTCTACAGAAAGAATTAACCAATTGTGGTGGCATGTGCCTATAGTCCCATCTACTCAGGATACTGAGACAGGAGGAACCCTTGAGCACAGGAGTTCGAGGCTGTGGTAAGCCAGGATTGTGCTACTGCACTCCAGCCTGGGTGACAGAGCAAGACCCTGTTACTTAATAATACACACACACACACACCCATATAAACAAAACAAATATAAATCAGATTATGTTACTCTTCTGCTTAAAACCTTTCAGTAGCTCATTATTTTGATTAGAATAACATCCTAACTCCTTTAAAACTTGAAAAGTCTTATAGAAATGAAAGAGACTAAAGAATCAGATTCTCTGTTTTGCTCTCAACAGAGAATAGATCTTTATAAAGCATTAATCTATTTACATAGATCACCAAATGATCAGACTGTTAAACCAAATCCCCAGCCATTGCTGCCGTAAATGGGGAATAACTTATGGGCTGTGTATTAATACCAATGTATTATGATATAGTGATATGTAATATTAATATATTGATATATAATTAATATAATTCATATATATATAACTAAAATACAGAATTATTAGATAAGAAATTTAAAATTAGAGCCTTTTGCAATAATCTCACCTATAATCCCAGCTACTCAGCAGTGGAGAATCACTTGAGCCCAAGAGTTCAAGTCCAGCTTAGGCAACATAGTGAGATCTTGTCTCAAAAAAATAACTGAATAAATAAATGAAAAAGAAAGACACAGCCAAGTTCTACTGCTCCTTTGGATTCACCTCTGTGAGCCAAGGAAAACTTTGCTTGGATTTAAGGAGCCCAAGCATGGTATACTCTGATGAGGAAGTTTTCCTGGTTCTGTCAGGTGAGCCATCAGGTGTCTTAGTTAGACCTCCAAAACGGCTAAAAGATAACTTCCCCAAAAACATGAAATCATGATTCTTAATATAGCTATAAAATAAATACCTGTTAAAGTTTTAATTTAGAACTGGTGGGGTGGCTCACACCTGTAATCCCAGCACTTTAGGAGGCTAAGGTGGGAGGATCACTTGAGCCCAGGAGTTTGAGGCCAGCCTGGGCAACATATCAAGACCCTGTTTCCATTGTTTTTTAAAATAATTTTAAAAAATTTTTAAAAAGTTATATTTTAATTTAACCTATAAATTAAATGAGGGAATCAGACCCATGGTTAAATCAAAAGGTAAAATTTTAATTTAACATTTAAAAGGAAAAGTATAAAAAAGGACAAATTTATATGGAATAAAGTTATATTGAATTGGAAATGTGCAAGTAGACACAAAACGGTCTATTTCAAACCTTTTCTTTTTCTTTCTTTCTTTCTGTTTTTTTTTTTTTGAGATGGACTCTCACTCTGTCGCCAGGCTGGAGTGTGGAGTGGCGCAATCTCAGCTCACTGCAACCTCTCCCTCCCAGGTTTAAGCTATTCTCCTGCCTCAGCCTCCCGAGTATCTGGAACTACAGGTGCTCACCACCAAACCCAGATGATTTTTGTATTTTTAGTAGAGACAGGGTTTCTCCATACTGGTCAGACTGATCTTGAACTCCTGACCTCAGGTGATCCACTCTCCTCAGCCTCCCAAAGTGCTGAGATTACAGGTGTGAGCTACCACGCTCTACCTATTTTGGACCTTTTCTTAAGGTATAAACTGTCCACCAGACATAATTCACTTGCATATCTGCAGGCAATTATTTTTGCATTGCTTCCAGTTACCTACAATTTGCAAAGTTTGTAAAATAGATCCCATAGAATGAGAATCAGATGATCTTGCAGGGTGTACTCTAGACTGGGGTTTGGGAAACTGAACACCAGCTGTCTGTTTTTGTAAATAAAGTTTTATTGAAACACAGTGAGCCCGTTCATTTATGTATTATCTGTGGTAACTTTCTGACTATAATGGCAAAGTTTAGTAGCTGTGACAGAGACCATATGGCTCGTGAGCCATATTTCTCTACATTTATTTACTTCTTTATGTGTATCTTTCCCCATTGTCATATAAGACAGAAATGCAGGGACATTATTTTGTTTTCCCTGTTAAATCCTCAGCACCTAAAGCAATGCCTATCACACTGTAGGCCCTCACTTAATAGGTGTTCAAAAATTAATGAGCACACATGTGAGAGTGACCTGATTACTACAATTTGTAGTGTCTTCTATAATGGTTGTACACTTGACCATGGCTGGTTTGCAGTGCTTCTTAACTGCACTCATGCGAGATTGAAATTTTACATTTGCCCTTTTCTGTTACCACTATTAAAATATAGAAGGGAGAACATGGCTCATGTGTGCCAGAGTCTAATTTTTATACAGTAGGATTAACATCAGTTCCTTGGCTCTAACAGTGCCTTCTAATCAGCCACATCTGATGGTATGATGCAATAGTTGTGTTTGGGAGTGCCAACACATTTCTAAAAGTAATGCCTTGTCCAAAAGATTTAATAGTGATTCTGTTAAGAAGTTAGATTAAACTTTCTTCCTATAAAAATCCAAAAGGAGAATATGAAACCCAGCACATTTAGCTTTTGTCTTAACTTTTTTGGAATTTGTGCAAAAGTTGGCTTTGTATCTAGAGTGCGATAGCCTTATTATATGTTTTAAAGAGTGAAAATTATGCCTTTTGTTTTTCTCCCTGTGCTTTTAACTGGAGTTGCTGGAAGTGCTATGCATGCCACTCCCTAAGATTTGGGTTTGAATCAGGGCCATGATTGGCCCAGTTGATGTATTTCAGTTCAAAGCCAACCATCTGGGCTCATTTATGTTTACTAGATTGATATTCTGGAGAAGTCCCCAGTAAGAGACCTCTTTGCCTCATTAGTATGTATTGAAATGGCCCTGAATCTATTCGTGTCCATGTAGAATCCTAAAAATGATGGATCATGTTTTCATCTAATGTGCACATTTAAGCAGAGCGTTGTTAGGCGTAGTGACAGATGTAATTTTGTTAGAAATTGCTCTTTTGTAGTACCAGTAGCAACATATTCTCTTTGTTTGGGAAGGTAGTGTCAGATGAAAAGAAAACTTCCCTAGGGAATTTACCAACATACAAATGTTGTACCCAACAGAATATAAACGGGAAACTGAAATCTTGTCCACACTAAAGTATTTTTCAGTGTTCTTTAAAGGAAAGGGGAAAGCTTTGGAGCATAGACCATCAGAGCTAGAAGGGATCTCCGAGGTCGTCTAGTCCAGCCCATAATTTATAGTTGAGGAAGCAAGTTATTGTTTAAGGTCAAATGGCAAGTTGGTGACAGAGCTGGATCTAAAAGGCATTTCTTCATTCCACATTGCATAGTAGAAAAAAACTAAGACTTTGGGATTGGTTGGACCCAAGGTTGAATACCAGCTTTGCCATTTATAAATTTTGTGACCTTGAATGAGTTACTTGTTCTCTCCAAGCACTAGTTTCTTGAGCAACAAAAGAGGAATGATATTGTAAGGCATTTGTGTGCAATAGGTATACTTATTCATCATTTCTCATGTTCAGCAGATTTCTTGTGATGAACAGAATTCACAAGGTCCAGTGGCAAAGAGTATTTGGATAAAATTAAGACATTAAGCTGGGCATGGTGGTTCATGCTTGTAATCCTAGTCCTGAGGCAGGAGGATCACGTGAGGGCAGAATTTCTAGGCCAGCCTAGGCAACATAGTGAGACCCACTTTCTGCAAAATGTTTAAAAAATTAACTGGGCATGGTGGTATGCACCTGTAGTCTTAGCTACTCAGAAGACGGAAAGAAAAAAAATTATTATGGTATTATATGAGCGTGTACTCTTATGTAGCTTTTAGAAGGGAATATCATGTTGAGCAAAATAAAGCTATACATGGAAAAGATTGTGACAAACTTGTGAATGTGAGCAAGGAAAATGACTTAAGATGTGATTTGGGATTGTTTAGTCTCATAATCATATAAAATATAGATTGAGAGAGGTATGTTGCTGCCATTAGTTTTGCCATTGATTTTTGAAACGGAAAGCAATGATAACATCTCTTTGTTGTTAAATAAGAAATCTGATTTTTTAAAGTGAAGTTTATTTTCCCCAATTATATCATCAAGGTGCACTCTTTGCAGAAAATGTGGCAAATACAGATGAGTAGAAGAAAACTCAAATAACCTTCCACCACCTAAAGACAAACATTAACATTTTGCAATATTTTTTCAATATTTAATCGGAAACGTTAATATGGTTTTATATCTTGCTTTTTTCACACTAAATATTTCCCATTATTATTATAAACTCTTGAAAATTATTAAAATGTAGATTTTCTATATGAATATCAAGTAATAGTTATTTTTGAAAATATATAAATATCAGAAAAAGGTGAAAACCACAACTATAAATCTCACTAGTCAGAGACATTCTTGCCAAATTTATTTTTTATTTGTTTATTATTTATTTATTTATTTGGTTTATTCTTGCCAAATAAATTTCTGTTACATTTTCTTTGCATTTGGGGATATTTTAGTGGCTATTGATTAGATTTAAAGTGAAATCCTATCAGAAGCTCATTTAGCTTACATCAGTTTCAATAAAAGCCCTTCAAAATGTTGGAGGCTGGAGGTGGACAGGTGGGAGGGAGAGGGAGGGAGGTATATGTGAGGGAGAGGTGGAGTGAGTAAGAGAGCGTGTTCGCACTCTTAAGCAGTTGCAGTTACATGGCTGTCCATTCACTCTGTGAGCATATGTCCTGGATTAAACTTGAGGTGGGAAAGCCTTTCTCAACCAAGAGAACTCATTCCTAATTCCCTAAAGCGTCCAGTTTATGTGATCAATTACGTTCTCTCTCATGCATTTAGGATGGATCCAGTGATGGGTCACGGTTGGGAGAATTGAGAAAATAGTCACTGGGTTATTTTTGTGTTCTGTGGTTGAGATGAGGCACACTGTTTGAAAAAGTCTGCTTGAGTCTGTCTGTCCCAGTACCTCTCATGGCAGCACCACACTGAGTGTGATTCTGGTTGTTTAAGATGTGGGCTTTTTGGTATGACACAGTCCCCAGATGTAAGTCTTCCACTGTATGTGGTCCTGTTCTAACACCAGAGGGAAATACTCTGATGGGCCTTTCAAGTTTAGGTTTGCTTATATTCCATTTGGTCTTATCTGTTTGACTTTAGAACCTGATCTTTATATAAGAGATTAAACCAATAAAATTAAACTTCAGAAATATTTAATGCAATGGATAGAGTAGAAGAAGGAGAACAATTTTTAAAATATAGTTAGCACAATGGTTGAAATGGAGTTTAGCGGCAGCATCTATTAACAAAAAGAGCTTCATGGGTTTCAGTCAACTCTTAAGTCAAAGGAATAAAGGCCAAGTAGAATGTTGGCAGTGACTCTACATGTGAATGAAGGTGGAGAATGTCAAGATGGCACAGTGAAGGAAGGGGCTGTCTTGGGGCTCTTCATGTGCCGAGTGGACCAGTGTTCATTAGTTCTTCTAGTGGTGGTGAGTTGGAGAAGGCTCAGAAAAGAATTCAAGAATTGTATGCCCAGGCACCATCTAGAGAAGGCATGATTTTAGGACCTAGGAAAAGAAGATCATACCAGAAAGGTACCTTGTATGAGGTGCAGAAAATGATAGGACATTTGGACATTGGCCTGAAGAAGAAAGTTGTCATTGTCTGAGGATGTGGGAAGAGCTGTCAGACAATGGGAGGCAGTAAAGCTCTCGCCTTCCAGAGTTTCTAAAAGGAGGAAAAAGACACAAAACATGATTTACTTTAAATTGAGTTCAAATTTGAATTCAGGTGTATATTTTTTATTTTTTAAAATTTCAATAGTTTTTTAGATTCAGAGGGTACATGTATAGGTTTGTTGCATGGGTATATTGTATGATGTTGACGTTTAGGGTGTGATTGAACCAGTCACCCTGGAAGTGAGCATAGTATCCAACAGTTTTTCCTCCCTCCTTCCTTCCCTTCCCCCTCTCCAAAAGATGTGTGTTTTTAAGATGTCTTGATTCATAATAGGATAAAAGAAACATGCCTAATTGTATTGTCCAAGAAAGGTCTTAAAATGATAAAGCCAAGCCTATAAGAAAGATCTGGAAAGGCAAGACATGTTATGGAAGGTAAAAGACCTAATTTTATGGGGAAAAAGTGTAGAGTTCTGTTTTGTAATTTTTTCAGTTATATATTCATAACTATGAACTGAGAAACAAGACACAAATGTCAGGTGGTTAATACATATTCTTTTGTAATACAAACAAGTTGTTTGTGACTTTACAAAGGGGAAATGTGGGCTTCCTATTTTAATCTAAACACTTTCAGGTAGTGACAGTATCTGTGGCCTTCTCAACAAAGGATATCCTCCCCATTTCCCATCACAAGTTATTGGATCACAAGAATAGCAGACATACAGAAGCATTAATGTGTGACAATCAGGAAATAATTTTCTGAGCATCCTGTCACATTTTCAAAAGTAAATTTCAGTTCTGATTGGTTCTTGGTTAAAAATGTGTATAACTTTCATGGAGATACTTCATACACATATGACATATATTATGTTGTGTTCGTATATCAGATGATGTTTGTTTTTGCTTAGTCTTATATCTGGCATGTCCATTTTCTTGAAAATGAATGACAACTTCCTATTCAGATGCTAGTTTGACCTCAGTGTTGACCAAAGGCCTTTTCTCCTGGGTCTGGCTTTTCCTCCATCTTGGTGCTTACCAAGTTGATCTCGTTACCATTCTTCTTTTGGATGAGATAGAGTCGGAATTAAACCTAGTATTTCAGTGTCCTAGTTGTGTAGTCACTTAGGTGGCAGTGTCTTTGGTTAACATGCCCATTATCTGTTCTTGTTTTTTGTTTTGTTTTGTTTTGTTCTTAAAAAAGAAGATAGCTTATACAAGTAGGCTAGAATTTTAGACTACATTCTTTTAAAATGCCCACCTTATACAGAAAATAAGTAAGTTCTAGGACTTACACTGTCTCTGCTTTGATCCAGTGTTCTCAAATCCCAGGAACGTTTCTCTTCTGATGCCCACTTAGTTGTTCTGTTCCACCTGTTCATCCCTTCCTCCATCCCCAAAACCTTGAGCAATCACTGATACTTTTACTATCTCTAGTTTTGCTTTTTAACAGAATGTCATATAGCTGAAGTCATACAGTATGTAGGCTTTTCAGATTGGCTTCTTTCACTTAATCCTGTGCTTTTGAGATTCCTCCATGTCTGTCTGTGGCATGATAGCTGTTTTCCTTTACAGCTGGGTAACATTCTCTTGTCTGGATGTGCAGCTTGTCTGTCCATTCACCTATTGAAAGGCCTCTTGGTTGTTTCCAGTTTGGTCAGTTAGGAATAAAGCCACTCTAAGCATTCTCATGCAGGTTTTCATGTACACATAGTTTTCATCTTGTTTGGGTAAATGTCAAGGAACCCAATTGCTATATCATATGGTCACAATATGTTTAGTTTTTGAGAAATTGCCAAACATTCCTCCAAAGTACCTGTACCTTTTTGTCTTTCTGACAGCAGTGAGTGAGAGTTCCTGTTGCTCCACACCCTCATCAGCATTTGGTGTTGTCAGTACTTTTGCATTTTAGCCATTCTAATCGATGTATAGTGGTACAGTATCTTACTGTTTCGATTTGCAAGTATCATTTATTTATGTTGGGCAGTCAGGAAAATGACACGCTATGATTTTTGTCTTTGTGTGCTTAACTAGATAGTTGTGTTAATTCGTTGTTAGTTTTGAGTTTTTGAGGGGCTGGGTCATTTATTATACAAACAGTGAGCATCTTTCCTGTGCCTGTACTAAGGGTAGGATATCAAAGACTGCACTAGGATATCAAAGGCATTTGAAGATGTGGGCCTTGTTGCCTAGGAGCTGATAGTCTAGTAAAGGAACAGATAATACAGGTGATAAGGGACTTTAATATACAGGATCTTACAAGAGATAAAAAGTCACTTTCCGATAAGTAATGTTTGAATCAAATTTCAAAGGCTCTTCAGGAATTAGGTAGTGATGGTAGAAAAAAGGGTGGTAGAATTAGGGAGATCATTCTGTACAGAAGGAGCTGAAGTAAGACAAACAAGCCCCAGTCCATTCAGCCTGTTTGGGAAGAGCTTGGGTTTTTTAGTGTTTGTTTTGGGATGAGAGATACCAGTACTTCTCCATTCTTACTGGAGAAGTATCAGGACTTAAAGCCAAACCTTTTATACCATGATAAAATGTTTGCCTTTGCTTTTAACTAGAGTGGCATGCCTTTGAAGGGTTTTATTCATGGGAGCAAAATCAGGTGTGTCTGATGATTCTGCCTGTATAATGGGGGTTGGCTTTGGAAGCCAGGCATAGGACACACTGTAATTGATTAGAAAAAATAATGAGGGCCCCATCTAAGGCAGCAGGCATGGTGAGGGAGGAGTTGGGTGTGAGACATCAAGGAGTATGCCCATGGGGTGTGGTGATTCATGGGCAGTGAAGGATGAGAGGGAGAGAGGAGAACTGAATGAGTAGTGATACCATTCACAGAGATAAGATGGAGTAGACCCTAAATTCAGTTTTGGCCGTGTTGAATTGTCTTCGTTCTAGCTCTCTGTATGTAAACTGCTTCCTGGGAGGGAGTTTTGATCTTCTGTTTTTCCAGTTCATCTCCCTGGAAAGGATCGAAGGTTATGAGTTAGGTTCTTGAATTTTCTGGAGGAAAAATGTCATCTTTATTGTCTGCACTTTGAGTATGTGTGCTCAGTCAGCAGCGCTAGTACTGACTTGAGTGCTCACTAACAGCCTCAATTCTGAATTAGGGGCTGGGTCTCTGCTCCTTCACAGAGTATTTGAAATAATTGAGGTTTCAGTTTCATAATGTCAGGGACTTGTTAACCACTTGGTATCCGCATCTGTGCCTGTGTTATTTTGGGGGTGTTTATTTTTTCTTCATTTTTTTTTAGGAAAAATGCTCTAACTAAAAAAAATTAACCCTTATAACAATACATAGCCAAGAAAAGAAAAGTCCTTCATGACCGTTATTAAGCCGGTGCACATGCTATGCAGGCAAGTCACATACAACATATACAGCGCCGGCATGGGGCTTGCACAGAGTCAAGGCCTCATTATACTATTCCTAAAGGTGTTTTTGATCACTAACAATAGCATTCTGGTCATCACATAAATCAAACTCACTCTTTTTAATAGTTGCATAGTGTTTTGTTGTATAGATATATCATACTTTATTTACATAGTTTCCTGTGTAACTATTTACCATCCACATTTTCCAGTTCTCTAAACCAAAGTCTACCACCAGCATTTCTGTGATGACAGACACATCCTATATCCACTGCGTCCTATGTGGTAGCCATTAGTCACGTGAAGCTGTTGAGCACTTGAAATGTGAATACTGCATCTAAGGGACTGAATTTTTAATTTCATTTAATTAATTTTAACTTAAATACCCACAAGTGGCTTAGTGACTACCTTACTGGACAGCATAACTCTAAACTATTCCAGAGTGAAGTGAGATCATTAAGCTACTTCCTCAGACCACATTACTTTGGCCTTCATATATTATAATTTAATGATTTTTCCTTGATGTTGAACTTCTATAAGCCTCTCAAAGAAATATTTTTTGTTGCTGGACTCCCTTAAGGATCTATGATATGCTGCTTGAGTTTTGTTCAACAGAGAATTTCTCCTTCCAGATCTATCAGTATACTTCCCTTTATCAAGTAAACCATAGCTTCCCACCTTCCTGTGCATCTCCTTTTGTCTTGGTTGCCTAGGAGCCCAAAGTTATTTATTTATTTTTTGGAGACAGGGTCTTATTCTAATGTCGCCCAGGCTGGAATGCAGTGGCTTGATCACAGCTCACTGCAGTCGTGAACTCCTGGGCTCGAGTGATTGCCCAGCCTCAGCTTCCTGAGTAGCTGGGCCTACAGCAATGTGCTACCACACCTGGATAATTTTTGTATTTTTTATAGAGATGGAGTCTCACCATGTTGTCCAGGCTGTCTTGAATTCCTGGGCTCAAACGATCCTTCTACTTTGTCATCCTAAACTGCTGAGATTGCAGGCATGAACCACCACACCCCAAAGTTAAATTTTTGAGTGAATTATAGCAGTTGTTTTTTTTTTTACCCCTCTCCACCATCCCTATCAAACTTCATCACTTTCTTTTCCTTCTGAGTTTAAAGATTTCATTATGTGTATGGTTTTTTAAATAAGTTCCTCATATTTTTTTTTATGGTGCTTAGATTTTACCTGAAGTCTTTGGGATCTATCCTAAGACTTCACTACAAAATAATTAGCAGTGGCCAGGCACAGTGGCTTTGGGAGGCCAAGGCGGGTGGATCTTTTGAGCTCAGGAGTTTGAGGCCAGCCTGGCCAACATGGCAAAACTCTGTCTCTACTAAAATATAAAAAGTTAGCCTGGCATGGTGGCATGCACTTGTGGTCTCAGCTACTCAGGAGGCTGAGAGAGGAGGATCACTTGAGCCCAGGAGGTGGAGGTTGCAGTGAACTGAGATCACGCCACTGCATTCTGGCCTGGGCAGTAGAGCAAAACTCTGTCTCAACAATATCAACAACAAAAACCAACAGTGTATACACACTGATTCCTTCCTACAGCCATGCACACCCACATATCATACATCTTAGTGAGCTCCTAAATATCATCACATTTGTGGGAATCCTGTTTATCACCTCAGAGGAAACTATGCATATTTAAGACTCTACTTAAGTACTTTGTGGTTGACCGCATTTTATTCCACTGAGTTCAGATTGAGTTCCTTTACGTCCTTTGCTATGCCAGTATCATGCTTTCTTTCCTTCAGCTTTATTTGGGGAACATATGAAAAATTTTATTTTGTATGAATTTTAAATGTGTTCTTCAGGATTTCTTAGTTCCATGCATGACTGCCTCCCCAAGATAATCAGTAACTGCTAAATGGTGTTAAAATATTTTTTCACCTTCCTAGAATAGCACTGTTAAGGTATAGAAGAGAAAAAGTATACATATAACTTTTTTAAAGTTTCACTCTTCCTTTGTTTCTGCCAAGTTTTCCCCTCTGGGTATTTATTTTTTCTTTTTTTTTTCATGTACCAAGAGCCTAGTTTTAGCTTACCCCTCTGGGTATTTTTAAATATGTTAGTACCCTTAGTTTTTATATAGATTTCAGAATTAAGAATTAGAAAGCAATAAGAATATGCAGAAAAGTTATTAATAAACACTTTTGCCTGCAAGGAAGTCAAGTGGAACCAGGAAACTACTCGTGCTAAGGATAACACACTAAACCATCTGTGTAACTCTTGACAGGAGTAAAATGACAAAACAAGATCTTGAGGAATGCTCATTACCAGGTGCATGATCAAAAAGATAAATACATTCTCATGTAAGCAAATTGGCATAGTGCCTTTAGCATCCTTGGGGCATGTGTGTGTGTACATGTGTGCAAGTTTAGCATTTGGCATAGTTAGGAAATTGGGAGAGGAAAAGGCTAGAAGTAAAGGACTTTAACACTGCTTAGAGTCATTGTTATTGCAAACTCTGGAAGTGAACTCTAGGAAACTGCACTGGAATTCAAGTGTAATATGATGATAAACATCAAATGACTGTAGCCAAGGTGCAAGGCCAGGCTCTTCAGGAGAGAATGCATAGGAGACCTTAAAATAAACATCTGTTTTCTTATTCAGCTAACAGTGGACTTTGAAGAGGATTGGGGCCATGTTAAAATTTTTTTTTCTTCCTTCAGAAGTGAAGAAAAATGTAAGCTGAGGATTTTTTCATGCCATTTAACATGTCATTTGTAGTGTTTCATGAAAAGCAGACAGACATATAAAGCTTTTTATTCTACTTCAAAGTAGAATAATAAGTGAAATCCACTTTTGAATATTTAAAAGAGAACTTTAACAGATTTGTTTTATGAATGAGTCTCATGATTTTGAATAAAATTTTTGCACACTTAAACTACAGTGGTTTGGCTAGGCTCAGTGAGTGGCCACAACTGTCCTCCCAGCGCTTTGGCCGGCCAAGGTGGGAGGATCACTTGAACCCAGGAGTTCAAGACCAGCCTGGGCAACATAGTGAGACCCCATCTCTACAAAATAAAATAAATTAGTTGGGCATGAGTGTGTGTCTGTAGTCCCAGCTACTCAGGAGGCTGAGGTAGGAGGATCACTTAAGCCCAGGTGGTCAAGGCTGCAGTGAGCTATGATCATGCCACTGTACTCCAGCCTGGGTGACAGAGCAAGACGCTGTCTCATACATACATACATACATACATACATACATACTACAGTGGTTCATTTGAGAGTAACTCTTTATCTCTGGTTCCTAATTTTTTTTAGGAATATCTGTCTTCACCAAGCTTGCATATTCTGAATCCTGCTTAAGTTCAAAGTTTATAAACCTCCAATAGTTATGTGAATTTAGTTTTCAGTAAATTATTACTTTGGTTTCCCAGAAGCTTCCTTCACATTCCAGCTCCTCAAGTAAATGTTAAAAGTTTAAAAAGGAAAAGGAGTGGATTGATTTTGTATATATTTTTGTTTGGTGAAATAGCAGAGTGTATGCATAGTCTTTTCAGTAAGTTTGCTAAAAAGTAATTTCCTGTCACCTCCCTTTGAAAAGAACTAAGGTGTGCCCCGTACCCAAACCTACCGTCTTTCCAATTTATTTGTGTATTGGGGTAGTGGGAGGGAATAAATGTTTCTGGCCTCCCTTCCTAAGCCAGGGGAGCTCCTGGGAGACAGTCCCCAGACAAACTCTTATTGGGTTCCCTTCCTGGAACCTAATTTTATACCCAAAATACAAAAAATAATGAAAAAATACAAAAATATAAAAAGACATAAAGTGCTGTAAACACATGACTTTGCAAATACAAATCATACAGAGCCAAACACTTAGTATAGAAATAGGTTGAAGTATTCTTTTGGCACAGCATTGCCTGTGTGATTCTCACCAGAAACGCTTAACTGGATCTGATTATGAGCAGTGATCACCAGAGGAGGACTGTGGGGACTCTGCAAATAATGGCTCTTTTTAAGAGCTCTGGCCTGAGCCTTGAGAAAATGTTCACATCCTGAGTCAGTGAAGGTGAGGGGGCACTCCTAGATTACAGGAAACTAAGGAGACATAATAACCTAGTACAGTGTGGGATCCTTTCATTCAATTTAAAAAAAAAAAAAAAACACCTTTAAAAAGACATAATACACATACCCTGAAGTTTATCCTTTTAAAATGTGTAGTCCTAAATCAGGCTCTGTGATGCCTACCTGTAATCCCAGCTACTTGGGAGGCTGAGGTGGGAGGATTGCTTGAGCCCAGGAGTTTGTGACCAGCCTGGGTAACAGTGAGACTCCATCTCAAATCAAAAAGAATTGTACAGTGGTTGCCACTAATTCCGTGACATTCTGCAATTCCAACCTCTAGGCCTTTGCAGTTGCCAGCTATTCTTGAGGATCACTCCTTCCTGCCCCTTGGGTCCTTGTCCATCCCTCTGGTTCATGAGGAGTCAGAAACCCCATGCCAGTTATCCTTCCTTCTCCTCCCTCCCCCCAGCCCCTGCAACCACTCATCTTCTTCCTGTCTATAGATTTGCCTTTTCTGGACATTTCATGTAAATGGCCTCCTACAGTGTGTGATCTGCTTTTTCTTTAGCATGTTTTCCAGGCTCATCCATGTTGTACCATGTATCAGTACTTTTTTCCTTTTTATTACTGAGTGATATTCCATTGTATGGATATATCACATCTTGTTCATCCATTCAGCAGTTGGTGAATGTCATGATGCAGTTTTTTTCTAAGTTCAGTGTTTGAACTTAGTGAAATAACTAGTCTCTTAAAGATGAGTTCTCTGACCACTTCCCCCTCCCTATATATGGACCCTGCTTTTCTTGTTTCTTTGCATGTCTTACAATATTTCTGTTGGAAGCTGGATGCTTTAAATAATATAATTTAGGAATAATGGAACTCAGCCCCTCCCCCAGGTCCCCAGGGTTTGCTGTTGTTTGTTTGTTTAGTGACGCTCCTGAACTAATTCTACAAAATCTGATTTCTTTGTTATGTGTGATGACTGAAGTCTCTGCTTGGTTTGCTGAATTGTCAGCTAATGATTGAACAGAGATTTCCTTAAATGCCCGGAACCAGTTAGTTGCCCAGCCTCTGCCAGAGTGATTCTCGTGAATGCCCCTGTTCACCCTTGCTCTCTCTAGTCAAGCCACACTGGGCTGGTCTTTTTACTGATCTACAAACATGCCAAGCAATTCCAACCTGTAGGTCTTTGCAGTTGCCAGGTATTTTTGAGGATCACTCCCTTGTGCTCCTTGGGTCTGTATCCATCCCTCTTCCCTTCCCCTCTATTCTTCCTTGCCTTCTTTCCTTCATTTTCCCCACAGCACTGGTCTCTGTCTGTCATGCTCTACACTGCCTCTCCCCTGTTTGTTGTTTTCCCTTTCTGGAAGATAAGCTCTTTGAGGGTGGAGATTCTTCTGTGTTTTGTTTACTGAGTAGCTGGAGAGAAGGGGAAAGTGCCTGGCCTGGCGGTAACTCTTTGTTGAAGAAGTGAATGGGGAGGGAGCTTAGGCAGCCTGTTCCTGTTTAAGAATCAGGGCCAGACATGGTGGCTTATGCCTGTAATCCCAGCACTTTGGGAGGCTGAGGCCGGTGGATTGCTTGAGTTCAGGAGTTTAAGACCAGCCTGGGCAACATGACAAAATTCCATCTCTACAAAAGAGACAAAAATGAGCTGGGCATGGTGACGTACACCTGTAGTCCCAGCTACTTGAGGGGCTGAGGTGGGAGGATTTCATGAAACTGGGAGGTTGAGACTGCAGTGAGCTGAGATCACGCCACTGCACTCCAGTCTGGGTGATAAAGCGAGACCCTGTCTCAAACAAACAGACAAAAAGAACGAAGAATGACATGCTAAAATGCAAACTGGGGCCAGACACAGTGGCTCATGCCTATAATTCCAGCACTGAGATGGGAGACTGAGGTGGGTAAATCACTTGAGGTCAGGAGTTCGAAATCAGCCTTGCCAACATGGTGAAACCCTGTCTCTACTAAAAATACAAAAATTAGCCAGGTGTGGTGGGATATGCTTGTAATCCCAGCTACTCGGGAGGCTGAGGCAGGAGAATTGCTTGAACTCAGGAAGCGGAGGTTGCAGTGAGCTGAGATCATGCCATTGCACTCCAGCTGGGGTGACAGAGCATGACTCTGTCTCAAAAAAAAAAGCAAGAGAGTCTTGTCCATTGGTAGTTTTCATGTTGCCCCTTCAGCTAACGACTGTTCCCAGATATCAGTATCTTGAAGTCTGTCTTCTGGGACCTTTCATTTTCTGCAGAGAAGAATCCCCCAGCTTCTTTCTGGGTCGTTAGGTGTTTGGGCTGGTAGAGTGGACGCACAGCAACATAGGCTTGACTTTGGCATTCCAGGGGCTGGGAAAAGGAGCCGAGGGTCACACAGTTTGATGCCTACGCTGCCATTAATTGTCCTGACTTCAGCCCCACAGCTTAAGTCACCTGTGCCTGGTGGTATACTCTCCCCCCACCCCCCAACCTCCTAGGGCAGCTTTGGTTCCCCTCCTCTGGAGAATTATCTCCTGGTCTCTTTAGGAATGGTGAGGATTTGGGTGTTCATCAGCTCCATCGTTCCCCCTTTATTTGGGCCTGTGCCTCATCCTGTCTTCCCCCATGCTTAGAGCCTGGAAGTTATTGCCCCAAGGATTCTGAGGGAGGAAAGGCTTGAGAGAGATGGCGGTACCATTATTAACCGAAAGCTCTCTGTATTTCTTAACATCAGTTTTAATTTCGTGTTTAAATGTTTGCTTGGGGCGTCCTATCTCCACTAGCCCTTGATAAAAGGCACTTTGTCATGTGTATTTGTACTCATAGTGTCACATAGATTGACTATTGCTTGATGGGCTATTAGTGAGATAGTGGCTTGAGGAGTCTTACATATATTTTTACTTGGCCTTATTTTTCTTGTTATTTCATTTCAGTCCCTAAATTATCTTTCCAAATATTAAATCAGTTGAGTCATGGCAGATAATAGTTTTTCTTTTTTAAAAATAAATCTTTTAAAATGTTGAAATCAAACAGCTCCTTTGCTAATCTGATTTTTAAGAACAAAACACTACAAGTAGAGTACATTTAAATGACTCATAATTACTCAGACAAATGCATGTAAACTTGAGTATACAATTAGGCTGCTCATTGTGCTGCAAAAGCAATTACACACGCTTAAGGACATGGCCACTCCCTCTGGCTCACCCAGTTGTTTCTCTTGGGTTTATGATCGTTTATTAAGCCTCAGCTGTCAGAATTTGAAAATACATGCTGTTGCTAGTGAGGCCTTTCAACCGATAATGGAAGAAAAGCTGGAAAAGAAAGTTTTCTTTTGAGTTTATATGCAGAGCTGGTTTTCTTAATTGGCAAAATCCCATTTTCCCACCAGAGATGCAGGCTGTGGGAGTAGAAAAATTGTCATTAATCATAATAGTGGTCACTGATATTTATAGTATGTCTGTATTTAGAATCTATTTACCATATGTAGCTATGTGTAGTGTGTATACATTGTAGTACAGCTCCATCATCTCTTAGCTGCAATTCTGAAATTTAAAAAGCCTTGAAAATTTGATTATAACTCTGTGGTAAACCGTGCCTGGACCTCATTCATTAGGATTTAAACCTGTGTGAAATAGCGAGTTTCTTTCTAGGTCCATGTTTATCCCAAATCACTGGTTCGAATATGTGTAGGTTTTGCTGCAGAGTTGTTAATGTAGTTGATCAGGGGCCACTGACTCAGGCCTCACTGAAGGTTTTTGTTATACACAGCATACATATTACTTTTTAAGATGCAGAAAGTTACTTGTTTCAAACCCGACCCCAGTTGTTTCTGATAAAGAACCAGGGCCTCACTGCAGTGAGCTATGGTGGTACCACTGCACTCCAGCCTGGGCAACAGCGAGATCCTGTTTTCCAAAAAGAATCATGGCCTTAAAGTAAGGGTAACAGATTTCTGGTTAGACCAGGATTTAAATTCTGATGGGGACAGTAACTCATGCTTATAATCCCAGCACTTTAGGAGGCCGAGGCAGGCGGATCACCCAAGGTCGGGTCAGTACCATCTGGCCAACATGGCGAAACCCCATCTCTTCTAAAAATACAAAAATTAGTTGGGAATGGTAGTGCATGCCTGTAGTCCCGGATACTTGGAGGCTGAGGCAGCAGAATCACTTGAACCTGGGAGGCAGAGATTGCAGTGAGCTGAGATTGTGCCACTGTACTCCAGCCTGGGCAACAGAGTGAGACTCTGTCTCAAAAAAAAAAATTCTAATGGGGTATAAAACCCTCTACCTCTTAGAGTATGGGTTGCTAGTGCTATTACAATTTTTATTGTTATTATTTTTATTATTGTTCTAGTTCCAGAATTGGTATTTATATCTATTTTTAGAGTGTCCTGAAAACAGTTGTATAATAACTAGATACTTGATATGGTTGCTAGGTGGTAAAACTGTTGATTCAAACTCCCTGTTGTTGCTAGTCAGTAAATGTAGTTCTTACCTGTTTAATAGTGTCATTAAAACATAAAAAATGTTTAAATGGAATTTCTAGGATTGTAATAGTATAAGATCACTAAAGGTAAAAATGACAGTTCCCCTAACTAAACATCTTCTGTATAATTAATAATCAGTGAAATATTTTCATTTTATGTAGCATTACATTCTAACTATTTAGTATGGCGGTTAAGCTTTACTGATTATGAAACCATAGCCTCTCAGTTTTTCAGGGCCTTGTTCAAGCGCCCCTTGCAAAGCTATCCTGATCTGCCTCAGCAGATAAAGGACTTCTTAGAACCTTTTAAAGGTTTGTTGTGGCATTAATCCCACTGTATTGTACATGGTTGTTCTCTACACTTTATTTTACTCATGTTTGACTTTTAGCACTTAACTTTTACTAAATACTCAGTTAACTTTTTGAATGAATGAATAAAGTTGAAGAAATTAAGAATCATTTAGTCCTTCCATATATCAATACTTAGGTATTGCTATATTTGAAACAACTCTGTTCCTTTTACCTATTTTTATAGGGCATGCTATACTTAGAACATAGTGAATATAGAATTCAATAAATACATGATGCATAAAAATTGAATTAAAATCTATCTTGTTACATTTTATGGTTCCAGTTTTATTCCTGAAATTAAAATAATATCCTCATGTCATTTTTCCATGTGATACTTTTTTTTTCTTTTTGAGACAGGGTCCTACTCCGTTGCCCAGACTGGAGTGCAGAGGCATGATCATAGCTCACCTACAGCTCAACCTCCTGAGCTCAAATGATCCTCCCACCTCAGCCTCAAGAATAGCTGAGACCACAGGCACATGCCACTACGCCTGGTTAATTTTTTTTATTTTGTGTTTTTTGTGTAGAGACAAGGCCTCACTACATTGCCCAGGCTTGTAAAAGAATATTTCTAGGCTGGGCATTGTGACTTATGCTTGTAATCCCAGACTTTGGGAGGCCAAGGTGGACAGATCACCTGAGGTCAGGAGTTCGAGTTGCTAAGGGATCCACATTATCCTTTTCTAGCAATCTGATGATCAGTTTTGAATTCTCTACTTTTATTAATACTGACCTGTGAGTTTAAGAAATACTTGCTGTGCACAGTGCCACTGCCTGCAGTTCCAGCTATTCTGGAGGCTGAGGCAGGAGGATCTCTTGAACTCAGGGTTTCAAGACCAGACTAGGCAACATAGCAAGAACCTGTCTCTAAAAGAGTAAAAAGAAAGTCTTATAAATTGACAAACATGGGCAACATGGTGTGACTGAAGCATAGAATACAGCAATGTAATAGCAAGACAGAAAACCCAGAAAGTTTGAGGTAGCAGTGTTAGTCCATATATGGCTAAAAAGGATGTTTTCTTCAAGTTATAAAATGTGGAATTTAGAAAGTAAATTAATATATTTTAAAGGATTAGTTGAAGTTTGACATATTTTATGGCTACGAAGGCAACAAGGACATTTTACACATTGACACTGTGGTCATTTTAGATACATCGGAGAGTGTGGCACGCCTATGGTTGAGCCCTCCTTATTGGCTAAGCCAGCCACTGTTTTTGCAACTTAATAGTAGGCCTCTGAGGAAAGGTCTAATGTGGATAAAACCTGCAGTTTATACCAGTGTAAATCAATAATTTCAACTTTGTTGTGGTGGTTTTGATGTTTTTTCTCTGAAAAGGAACTTGGGAAATGTGATTAATAAGGTCAACTACTAGATTTAATTTTGTTTTTGATGGAAATATTTTTTCCTACAAAATTTAATGGCCATGAATCTGATTGCAGAGATTATTTACCGGAACTGGACCTGTCCTTTGACAGGCAATTTAAACCACTTCCATTAAAATTTAAATAATCAGAAAGAATATTGTGGAACATTACAAAAGAGAATTTACTTTCACATGAAATGTGAAACTTATGATTTAAAGATGGAACTATTGATTTAAAGGTGGAACTATTTCATTTTGAGGTCCTTTGGGTAACCAGTGTTCCCTTGCATAGGAGTCAAGATAGATCTTTCACCAGGAGTGTTCATATATTCAGTAGCTCTATAGTGAGGTATTTGAGTGTTTTTATCTTGAATAAGGAATATTAGACCAATTTAGAAATACTTTTGCGAGAGATAACCATTTAAGTTTTAGTACTTTGTGCGTATGAAATTCACAATGTGTTTTATACATGACTAGATTTATTTGTCACATAGTTATTGAGCACCTACTGTTTGGTAGGCACTGTTCTCCGTACTAAAAATTCAGCAGTTAACAAAACAGATGTCTCTTGTCTCCTCAGAGGACAATATCTTGGATATTCTAAAAAAGAGATAATAGCATACATTGATCTTGTCTAAAAGAAGAAAAGCTTGCTGTCTTAGGGAGTTCACCATTACCTGATAGAGCTTTGCATTTTCAGATTTATGACTCACTGGAAGCAGATACCTAGTACCCCTGTAGTTACAAGGTCCTCAACTCTCTCAGCGTCAGAAGGTGCCCTGTGATTTTCCTAGCTTGCTCATGTGTACATTCCAACATGCAGTCCTTTCAAATAGACTTACTCAGTGTCCCCAGCCTTCTCTGTTGTTGTTGGGTTTTTTTCCCAGCGTCTTCCCCCTGGACTCAGTGCATTCTGAGTTCGTTGCACACACTGTGTGTATGTGCATGCGTGTGCACATGCAAGAACACCTATGTGCTTTAGCTGGATTTTAAACTTCTTCAGGGAGATCGTGATCAGGCTTCAGCTTAGCACAGTGCTTTGTATGTGGTAGCATTTAGTTGTTGACTTCAAGCTACTGTCCTAAAATTGCTTAAAACCATAGAAGTTCTTATTAAAAGTGTTATATATGGAATTTTTAAAAATGCCTTGCATTTCTTGAAGTCTGTCTTTTATGGTTGGAGTCAAACCACTTAGCATATAAAAACCTTTGCTTCTATTTTTTAAAATTGTGCTAGTATGAAATTTCTCTGTAAGACTCTTATGCTGTATTGGGGTGAAGAGAATCACCCTTTCTAATCAGGCAAAGCAATATAACTAAATAAATATGACCATATCTAACATCTACTTTTCATTTGAAGAGGATGTTAACAGGGGCTGTTTTTCTTTGTTATAATTCTCTTCCTTCTACAAATAGTTTAAGCTAGATTTAATAATTTCCATTATGATTCCTGGGTTTTTTTCTGGTATGCTTGATTGCTACTGAAATAAACAGGTTAAGTCATCACTGGAAGTTCCATTTTGTCCAAGCCCAGTGTTCTCTTGTCAGAATACCTCTAGCTTAAGGGAGGATTTCATTAACGTATTTTCTCTCTTGACTGAGCAGGTTTCCTTTGGCATAAATTGACCTCAGCTGCTGTGTCATTTTGTTGGGAAAGATTTGTATCAATAGCAAAAATGTACAAAGCGATCATAGTATTTTGTGAAAGTAGTTGGATTATATCTTTTTCAAAGTTGGATTATAAACTTAATGATTCATATTTTATTAGTTGGTTTTAATTCTCTTCAGCCATTTGTTTCTCAGCCTTTCATTGTCACTCTTTCAGTTTTGAAGAATTCTTTATACAGAAATTTTAAAAATCAACTAATTATTTTTAAATGGCAAATCAAAATTATATGTATTTGTTGTGTACAGCATAGTTTTTGAAACATGTATATGTGGTGGAATGGCTAAATTGAGCTAATTAACATTTGCATTACCATTTTTTGTAATGAGAACATTTAAAATCTGTTCTCTTAGCAATTTTCGAGAATACAATATATTGCCATTAACTGTAGTCTAGAATTTTAGTGTTTAATGAGTTAAATGAATTAAATGAGGTGGACCGTACAGAATGGAATGTAATTGTCAAGTAATTAGTTGAAAAATCTTAAAAGAAAGTAATTTTGGGTGGAGTGTGGTAGCTTGAGCTCAGGAGTTCAAGACCAGCCTGGGCAACATGGCAAAATCCTATCTCTACAAAAAATAATAATAATAAATATTGTTTTTTAAAAAAAGATATTTTTTCTTTTGGCTTTTCGTTTGGCAAACTTAAAAAATCTTTTGTACCAAATATTGCTTTTGTAGAATTCTAGTAGTATTTTGAAGGAAGGATGGTTGGATGTTATGTACCTGAATTATTTATCTATATTTTGATAGTTCTTGTAGTATAAGAATATTCATTCATACTTTTGTGCCCTAGACTAAGTGAGATTGTTTTCTCTTAAAAGTTTAAACATTTACTACTTTGTTTATTCTCTTCCATTATATACTTGTTCATTATACGTATTGCATGTATTTGTCAATACTTCTGATAGAAAAATGGATTTAGAAATCATATTTAAAGAATGTGGTTATAAATAACTGAGACTTGGATGGCATGGTAAACTGTGCCTCTGCTGACCTTCTCATAAACACCAACAGGTTTTGGGTCCTGCTCCTCGGTGGTGTTCCTTCTTAGACAACTTGACCGAAGAATTAGAAGAGAATCCAGAAAGCACGGTCTATGATGATTACAAATTTGTCACCAAGAAAGACCTTGAAAATTTAGGTAAAACAAATTGTGATAAAATGATTATGAAATTATTTTATTTCTATTTTTTTTTTTTTTTTTTTTTTTTTTTTAGTTTTCAACATTAGAATTGGCTGAGCCATGTTTACCTCATCTCCCAAATCTTCCCTTTCTCCCAAATCAGATATTAAACATATTATAAATTGTCAAATTTGTAACCTTTCTCCTTAGAGAAAAATTCAGGTAAATTTAACCTACTGGAAGCTTTTTTATACTTTAAATGATAATTTATTTTAGCAAATAATTTCTTTTAGCATACTAGCTATATAAAGGAAAAAAATTGTCACAAAAGCAGTGATTTTTTTCCCCCAGTCCTGTCTGAAGCATAAGGTTTTAAAAATATCTCAGAGATGGCAACTAAATGATTTCTGCCTTTCCTTTAGGTATTGATTATAAAAGACCCAATCCAAAACTTAGAAGTGATATGTTGAGGCCAGGTGCAGTGGCTCACACCTGTAATCCCAGCACTTTGGGAGGCCAAAGGCGGGCGGATCACCTGAGGTCAGGAGTTGAGACCAGCCTGGCCAACATGATGAAACCCTGTGTCTACTAAAAATACAAAATTAGCCAGGCGTGGTGTCACGTGCCTGTAATCACAGCTACTCGGGAGGCTGAGGCAGGAGAATCACTTGAACCTGGGAGGCGGAGTTGCAGTGAGCCGAGATTGTGCCACTGCACTCCAAGGTGGGCAAAAAGCAAAACTCTGTCTAAAAAAAAAAGAAGTGACATTGAAACTTCTTATGTAGAAGAACCTTAATAGTCACTTTATGTTTAAAGGTCACAAGCCAAGAAGTGTCTTAAAAGAACAGCAAATACTTATGATATAGGGCTTATACTTACTATGTACAGGAAGTTGTTTTTTTTTTTTTTGAGACAGTCTTGTTCTGTCACCCAAGCTGGAGTACAGTGGCCTGATCTTGTCTCACTGCAACCTCCACCTCCCAGGCTCAAGTGATTCTCCTGCCTCAGCTTCCCAAGTAGCTAAAATTATGGATATTTGCTGCCATGCAGCCTGGTGAGATGGAGTTTCACCATGGTGGCCAGGCTGGTCTTGAACTCCCAGACTCTGGTGATCCACTTACCTTGGCCTTTCAAAGTGCTGGGATTACAGGTGTAAGCTATGCACCCAGCTTGTGCAGGCAGTATTCTAAGTGTTCTACGTGTAACTCATTTAATCTTCACATCCATATGGATTGGGTACTATTATGATTTCGTTAGATAAGGAAACTGAGGCACAAAAAAGATAAATGTACATTGCCCAAAGTTTCAGTGGTAGTAAACTTGAGAGTTGGGCTTTAAACCCCGAGTCCATGCTCTTCCCCCAGCCATCCCAGCCCCTGCGGGACACGTTGGGCCTGCTTGCCTAGCACTCCTCTAGATTAGAGTCAATGGAGCTCATCTTGTTCTGCTGGCAGAGGGCTACATCAGAAGTTACTGAGAGTGGGAAAATTTAGATGATCCAAGTTGAGGCAACTTAGTTGTCTTTGGAACAAATAGATGTGTAACTGTTGCAATTAGATTAATTAAACTTCCTTTTTAACCCATATCTCATAGCACAGTTAATCCAGGCAGAATTACTTTCTATCAGTTACTATCAAAAAAGAGTTGAATTTAGTCTTTTAAAAAATGACTTACAAATGAAATAGGGCTTTCTTACTGAAGTACCTTCTTGAGTATCTCCAACATAATTTTTATAATATGCTGTGTCACGCTCACGTACATTCTTAAATGGAAGGAAAAAAAGTCATTGTTCTTGGGTGGATTTTTTTTGTAAACTGCTGTGTTTAGTACATTGTGAGTTCTTTTTCAATCTCTATACTGGATTTATTTTGAGTGAAGAAAGCAGTTATTTAAGTTTAGGTATATGTTGTTAAAATGTAATTGTACTGCTCATTTTTAAAACTGTAGAAATAGATATTCAACAAAATGACAGTCATACTAGAAAGCATTTTATGCGAATTACTAATATCTTTTGATATCAAATGAGCCTTTATCATTTCTCCATAATATATAAAATCTTCTAAATAGGATATCTTAAGAGTAGAAGTAATGAACTTCCCTTACTTCCTAAGATTATTCTTAGTGCAGCATTAGCATATTGAATATTTGCAAGTTCTGACTCTTCCCAGATATACCCAATAGCAGATCTTATAGCTTGGTATTTCCCACAGTGCGTTCTTTGGATTATTACTTCTGTAAAAAGGACTGGGTGGATAGCATAGTGGCTGATATCGTGGGTACTATGTGTAGACTGACATGGGTTTACATCCCACCTCTCTCACTTAGTATCTGCACAACTTGGCCAATTAATTCACTTAGCCTCTTTAAGCCTTGGTTTCCTCGTCTGTAAAATGGGAATTATATTGATCCCTACTCATAGGGTTGCTTGGAGAATGAATCAGAAAATGCTTGGAAAATATTCAGCACAGTTGTTTTAGGAGATTTGTGGCAAATAAATTTGGGAAATGCTAAGCTAAGCACAGTTAAATCCATATCTTTACCTCACACACTTCTTGATCTCTTGACCTGGTGATCCGCCTGCCTCGGCCTCCCAAAGTGCTGGGATTACAGTCGTGAGCCACCTTGCCCTGCCTATCTCACACACTTCTTAGAGCCTTTAATACCATCATACATTGTAAATCTCCAAACAGGAGAAAAGTATGAATCATTTCCCAAACCTACCTGACCACGGAGCCCTTTTTTCTCAGAAGATCTCTTGGGACTGGTGATCCATGGAGTTACCTATAGGAAATGCTGCTGCATCCGATTCTCGGGTTAGGATTGTTTCACTGTGAAAAGCACTCCACTCGGTTCTTATTTGTGACCTGACTTGGAATAGTTCTGTGACATTAATAAAGGGAACAAAAAGTTAATTTTGCAGTCACTGGTATATGTATTTTATAGTGTAGTGGTTAATCAGACCCTCATCCTGAGGAAGGATTAGAGAATATACACGTGGAGGAAGGATTAGAGAATATTCACATTTTGTTAAGGCTCAGCCCTCTTTTTTTTTTTTTTTTTTTTTTTTTTTTTTTTTTTTAAATAGACGGGATTTTACCATGTTGGTCAGGCTGGTCTTGAACTCCTGACCTCAGGTCATCCACCCACCTTGGCCTCTAGAGTGCTTGGATTACAGGCGTGAGCCACCACGCCCGGCCTCAGCCCTCTTTAAGACTCCACTATGAAAGTTCAAACCTCATAGTTTTATTAAGCTAATGAATTCTTTGACAGTATTTTCCTAACCAAGTTTTAGAATTCCTTTATGAGAGTATCCCGAATTTAATTTTTCTTTTTATATTGTTTTATAATGTATACTATTTTGTACTACTATATGATTTTGCCTAGTACTTGATTTTCAGGTCTAGATGGATGTATATTACTAATAAAATTTGGAAATTAGAGTATGTTTTCCTTAGAAAGACAGTCACTTATACCAGGTTTCTCCAACCCCTGGGCCATGGACCTGTACCAGTCTGTGGCCTGCTACTAACCCGGCCATGTAGGAGGAGGTGAGTGTAGAGTGAGCATGACTGCCTGAGCTCCGCCTCCTTCCAGTGGTGGCAGTAAATTCTCATAGGAGTGTGAACCCTATTGTGAACTGCACGTGAGAGGGATCTAGGTCACATGCCCCTTATGAGAATCTAATGCTGGATAATCTGAGGTGGAACAGTTTCATCCTGAAACCATCCCTCCCCCAATCCATGGAAAAATTGTCTTCCACAAAACCAGTCCCTGGATCCAAAAAGGTTGGGGACCACTGACATATACCACAAGTGTTCTGCCTGTTAGTACATCACATGTGGCCTTATTTTGAAGATAGTCTCAACCTTTTTCTGTGTCAATATTTGCAATTAATAAATAGTTTCTATGACATAGGCAGAGCATTCTTATGTGACCACGAGCACCATAAATTCTAAGTGTAATCTATTAAAATTGGAAAACTCTGTGAAAGATAATTGTTTGAGGCAGGGTTCTCAAATCCTGACTGGCAGTGGGCTTTTCATTAGTCTCTGATGAGGAGTGCATGTGTGATGTGAGTATTAATTTGCATGTATGTATGTTTCTATGTGGTGGTAGGAATTTGTCAGCTGTTCTCTTGGAAGACGGTTCTTTATTGTTTTTGTGAGTATCCTTTGTTTTTGCAAATGGTGGGAGATAACAGTGTTTCTCTTCTCTCACTTCTCCGCATTTCAATTTGGCAACTTAATGTTGATCTCCAGTATTATTTTCTAAACTGAACTGGTTTGTGGAAATAAAAAATCTGAGGACCACTCAGGGGGTATAAGGGAACCCTCTTTGTCATAGTTCATAAGGACTTTCTCATCATTTCCGTGTGCAGTATTATTTCATTTAAAATAAATAAGGATGTTATTGCTGAAGTAGATTAAATGTTCTCTGTAGATATCAGAGAAGATTAGTAATTCTAATCCTTAAAGTGTTACTCTGAAATGAAATCTTACTGTAATCAAATTGTTGTACAAAAAAAACCAGTTAAATGTTAATGAATATTGCCTAAGGACCTGCTCTCTTCTGTTTAACCTTTCCCAGGGCTCACACATCTCATTGGCTCTCCTTTCCTCCGGGCATATATGCATGGGTTTTTCATGGATATAAGACTCTATCACAAGGTAAATACAAAACTACAGCTACTGTGTTTCGGGAAACTAAGAGCAGTCTAAAGCCATTTACTCACTACTCGCCCTTCATAAAACATAAATAGGGTTTGTAGGGATCTGCCTGTTCTTTGGCATATCCGTTGTGGTGTATATGAAAATGATATTACTAAATGCCATTTTTTTATTTTCAAAACTTCTTTCATTTTGAAAAGGTGAAACTGATGGTAAATCCATTTGCTTATGAAGAATATAGGAAAGATAAAATACGACAGAAAATAGAAGAAACACGTGCACAGAGAGTCCAGTTAAAGGTAAGTATTATAGTTACCGTTGAATTTATCAGAGAAGAGTACTTAGTTTTCATTTTGTGTATTATTCCAAAGAGATCTGCCAGTCTTTTCTTGGTTTTCCATCTTTAATTTGCTTCTTTTACTAATATTTTTGGTATAGTTTGTCATCAGTGTGTCATGTTTGTCATGAGGGTGCAAAACTCTTTACAATTTTAGCATTATGACCTCTGTAGTAATTGTACAGTGGGAAATAATGCTAGGATGATTGATATTGTCACCTCCACTAAAAATCTGATAGCATTTTTAAATGGGTTTTCCATTTTTGGAGTAGGGGGGCTTTGCTAATCCCCTTTCTTGCCGACCTTTGGCTTACCAACCAGAGCTCACTGCAGCCTCAACCTCCTGAGCTCAAGTGACCCTCCTATCTCAGCCTCCCAAGTAACTAGGACTACAGGCACGCACTACCATGCCCAACTAATTTTTTGTAGTTTTAGTAGAGACAGGATTTTGCCATGTTGCCTAGGTTGGTCTTGAACTTTAGGGTTACGTGAGCCTCCCATCTTGGCCTCCCAAAGTGCTGGGGTTACAGGCATGAGCCACTGTGCTGCCTCTCAGTGCCCTGGGAAGAGACATGAGGGCAAGTTCCTCAGCAGGAAGCTGAGGTTGCTGTTTTTGTGCCATGTGGCCCACGCGGTAACACCACCTCTGTCTACATTTCCTACTATGGGGATAATGAAATTTTAAAAATAAGAATTAGTTATCTCCTGTTTATGAAATTGTACTCCTTACAGAACTATTAACCTTTAAGCTAAAATGTAAATGTTAGCTTTTAAAATAAAATATCAGCTTTATTTTCTCTTTATTAGAAATTGCCAAAAGTTAACAAAGAGCTGGCACTTAAATTAATTGAGGAAGAAGAAGAGAAACAAAAATCTACATGGAAAAAGAAAGTTAAGGTAAGATGAAAAAGTGTTGACAAATTGTTTCTGCATTTTCTTGATAGTAACTTACATCTTTTTTATCATTTCTTTTTACTTTAGAAATACATGTAGGGCTTTTTCTTTCCTGCTAATGAGATTAGTATATGCTCAAGATGGGAAGTCTGGAAAATAGAAAAGAATATCAAGAAGAAAGCTACCCTTACAATTCTTATACCAGAGAAGAGCATCATTAATATTTTAGTGAATTTTCTTCCAGTCTTATTTTCTCAAAATTAGAAATATAATAGCAAGAGTCTTGTATGTGTAACATATTTATTCTGATTCTTTAAAATAACACAAGTGGTTTCCCATTTTGTTAAAAATTCTTTGTAAATATTTTTAATGGCTACATACTCTATTTTATGGAGTGATTATAATTTACTTAATCCTTCTATTGTTAGACATTTAGATTATTGTTCTTCTTTGTTTGTAACTCCGAAGTAACCGATTTTTATTTAGACTTGGTGTTCTTAGGAGTATACAGGCAGAAAAGTGTAACTTCTACCTGCTTTCCTTTATTAACGTGCAAATAGACAAAGATGAGTCATGAGATTAATGAAAGCACTTTTTTTAGTTGATATTGTCCAGAGGTGAGATTTTTCTAGTTTTTTTCAGATATATGAAGAGTACTTGGGTCCTTCCCAGTCCTGTTTTCTTCTCTGCTTAGATGAGGCAGGCAGATAGCCAAGCTTGGTTATGTGCTGGAATTGAGTTGGAAAGAACTGATCCCTGAGACAGCCTGCAGAACCTAACTCTGAGTAAGGAGCTGACCTTGTAGCTTTGGGCCAGCTGTGTGGTGTTTTCAGGAGGTTTTTTGCTAACTTATTCTCTGTCCTCTGGATTTTAACCAGGTACATGCATCTAAGCTCCTTTTGTCTTTATTTCTGTTCTGTGCCTTAATGCTCAGGGACTACAACTAAAAGGTCTTGTTCCTAGCTCTTTGAACACTGGTTATGTAATCTTGGGCGATTGCTCATCTTTACTGGAGCACAGTTTTTCATCTGTAACATGCAAGAGGAGCTGGGCATTCTTCGAGCTACAGTTTCCAAGTGGATTCATACTCAAGACTCCTTCTTGCTGTCTTCTGCTTCCTTAGCCTCTCCCTGCATCCCCTTGTTCTGGTCTATTACATTCTTTTAATATATTACTTAAATTTTAATTTCTAGAAGCCTCTTTTAAGTAAATAGAGGGCTTTTATGTTTCTTTTTTCATGACATGAATAGTATGCCAATGTTGAAGTAATTCCTTAAACTTATTACTATTTGAATTTATGTCTGTGTGCTATAGCTCTGCACCTTCCAAAGTTACACCAGTGTGTATAAATGTGTGTGTGTGTCTTTAAGTGTTTAAAATACACGTGCTTCCTGCTGTGTTGGCTCTCTCAGAGTATTTCACACTGATCTTGTTAGCCAAGCCTAAGCATGATTAGGGAGGTAACTGTACAGCTTCATAATGTCATTTTACAGTAAAAGCTAAATGGAAGTGATCTTTGGATGTACACACCCTAAGGTTTCAGTAGGTGGAGACCATGGAGCTAATTTAGGCTGTAGATGTTTGCCTTCCTATCTGTGTTTTATGCCAGAGTCCCTATCATCTGATAGAGGCAAGAATACTTAAGTTACAATTTAAATTTGCTACTTGGTGCAGCATAGTATACCAGAGCCTTTTTGTAAGGCCCAGTGATTATCAAAATGCAGATGTGCTCTTCCCTTGCCCCCATTTCCTTGGTAGACCTTTGTTGAGATTGAGGGCGGCCAGAGAAGATTTAGAATACACTGTAGTTAGTGCAGGATGCTAGAAATGGCCTCACCAGTTGACACATGCAGAGCAGTCTTCATAGTTGGTTGGGAAAATTAGCATTGTTCCATGCCTTTCAACATTTTTGACAAAACAGTCAAAACTCTCTTACTGTTCATTAAAAATTGGAAAACTAGGATCTTTTTAGTATACTGTAATTTAAAACATTAGGAATAAAAGCGTAATTGAACATTTTCTTTCTTCGTTAAAATCATACTTGTCAGTAATACTTGGAACAGTGCTTTCTTTTTTCTCCTCCTAAACTTTGGATAAGGAGCCAGCATTTTTCTTTGCCTCAGCAAACTGTCATACTCATTTTCTAAGTTTGGATAAGCTTCTGACGTTTTATCCTTTGCTCTTTTGACATTATGAACAGTCTCTGAGAGTTCCTTTAATGCGAGGTTTTTTGCCAGTGTCACTTGCACTGGGACACTTTTCTTCTTTTTGTCACAACTGCTTTCATTTATTTTCAGCATTTCATTATCACGTGGTCCTCTCACTACAGACCTAGCGTGCCAGTCAGCAACAGTGGCCACGTTCCCACAGCCAGCTCTTTCTTCTGTAACTCCCTTTAAACGTGATTCACATTTTTGTTGTTGCAGTTTCATCGTGTTGATTAGTTCTCTCTAAATTGTCCTTTTTTGTAAATGTCACATGAGTTTATCTTTGTTATCTAAAGAAGCAACGCAACAGTTACATGCTTCCTGTCTGCATGAACTGAAGAGGAAATTCATTGCACATCACCCCGTGTGACGCAGTGACCAGTCACTGACAGGCTTTGGAAAAAGTGACCCATTATTTACGTAGGGATTTGTGGACTAAAGAGCTCGCAGCGGAGTTATTCTTTATTCACATACTCAATTGATGAGCAGAGATAACTGAAATTGGAGCCGTCTTGTTGGGGCACCTGGTATTCTTTCACTGTGCTCCTTGACGACTCCTTCCTGTTGGCACCGTGCAAATCAGGGACTTGCCTTTCTGTTATCTCCAGTCACATCCATATTCCGTCGGCGTTCACTCATTTTGTTGCTACATATTCTCTAATTAGCTATCAAGATGGCATTTGATTATTTTAGAACCTATTTGCGGGTAACCTTGTAAAGAATTATCAAGCTGTGTACCATTTTACTTGGAGTGAAAAGGAGGGAAAACCTTAGAAATTCTTATATCCTTCCATCAAACAGCAGTTTCTCTCCAGCTGTTCATAACTGGAAGTGCGATCTTTGTAGCCATATCATGTGATAACAGAATTCTGCCAAAGAGTAGTATTTCTAAAATGGGCCCCTACTTTTCAGTGACTTCCTAACCTAAATCAGACTTATTATCAGAGCTCACTTTCATTCCAGAAATATTTGTATATGGTCTTTTGAAAATCTGAGGCTGTACTTAGAAAAAGTATGTAATTGGTTGTTGAACAGTTTCGTCTTATGTAAAGTGAAGATCATAGAAATCACTTATGAATTAAGAAAAGAATCCTTCATTATAATTGTAAAGAATACTTGAAAGAATTATTAAGTCCCATCAGATCATTAGTCTTGCCTGTGAACTCAGCTCCTCAAAAGCTTGAGAGCTTTACTAGCTGTGATAGCTCCTGATATGAGTTGGTATCTTGCAATACCAAGTTGAAAGGAATGTTTTGCCTTTTCTGCAGCTGAAATTTATTGGACGCAGAAAGTGAAATATATTTCCAAATATTGCTGCCACTGATAACACAGAAGTCTAATAATACAATGATTACTGTACGGTTGATATTAAACCTAAAATGGAAAGTGGCCCGCCACATAATGTCAATCAGCATTATATGGACTTTATTCAAACTCAGAAATTTGGTTGCATTAATTCTAGTTAACAATCGAGGCCAAGTGAAATGGCTCACTGTATTCCCAATACTTTGGGCGGCTGAGAAGGGAGGATCACTTGAGCCTAGGAGTTTGAGTCTGCAGTGATTACACCACCGTACTGCAGCCTGGGCTTCAGGGCAAGACAGCATCTCTAAAAAAAAACAAAAAGAATTAATGTATTTATTCTTTCAACAAATTTGTATTGAGCTCCCAGTATGCACAAACAGCTTTGAGAGGCATGGGCATCTGTGATCTGTGTGGTTTGTAAGGGTTTGAGTTTTGGTTAGAGCTCTTTTATTTTTGCTACAGGTATTGTTTTTTGTATGTTAGCGTTTTTTGACAGTTTCTCACTGTGGCCTTAAAGTCTCTGATGAATGTACTTTCCTTGCATTCTGCAGCAGCTCAGGCAGGACTGTGTATGAGCTCTCGAGGCCAGGGATCTCCAACTCCCAGGCCATGGTACTGGTCCATGGCTGTTAGGAATCAGACCGCACACCAGGAGTTGAGCCTGGAGCTTCATCTGTATTTACAGCCACTCTCCATCGCTCACATTACTGCCTGAGCAATGCCTCCTGCCAGATCAGCGGCTGCATTAGATTTCATAGGAGCATGAACCCTATTATGAACTGCACATGCCAGGGATCTAGGTTGCATGCTCCTTATGAGAATCTAATGCCTGATGATCTGTCACTGTCGCCTATCACCCCTAGATGGAACTTTGTAGTTGCAGGAATATATTAAAGTAACAATTCATCTCTCTAGGGAATACAATTAGGTACAGATACTTGGGGTTGGATTAGATCAGTTTTAGTGTCCAAAATGTTATTTTTAAAAAATTTTTTATAGAGATGGGGTTTCACCATGTTGGCCAGGCTGGTCTTAAACTCCTGGCCTCAAGTGATCCACCTGCCTCAGCCTCCCAAAGTGCTGGGATTACAGGTGTTAGCCACTGCGCGCAGCCCCAGAATGTTACTTTTAAAGCTTTTTTAGTACCAATTAAAATTTTGGGGTTTTGTTTTTGTTTTTGATCTGTTGCCCACGCTGGAATGCAGTGACATGATCTTGGCTCACTGCAACCTCTGCCTCCCAGGTTCAAGCGATTCTCCTGCCTTAGCCTCCTGAGTAGCTGGGCACACACCACCACGCCCGGCTAATTTTTTTGTATTTTTAGTAGAGATGGGGTTTCACCATGTTGGTCAGGCTGGTCTCGAACTCCTGACCTCGTGATCCATCCACCTCAGCCTCCCAAAGTGCTGGGATTACAGGTGTGAGCCACTGTGCCTGGCCAAATTTTTGGTTGTTTTAAAATTACAGTTAAATAGTTTTAAAAACTAAACATTTCTGGCTGGGTGCAGTGGCTCACACTTATAATCTCAGCACTTTGGGAGGCCAAGGCAGGTGGATTGCTTGAGGTAAGGAGTTCAAGACCAGCCTGGCCAACACAGTGAAACCCCATCTCTACTAAAAATACAAAAACTAGCCAGGCGTCGTGGCACGCACCTGTAATCCCAGCTACTTGGGAGGCTGAGGCAGGAGAATTGCTTGAACCTGGGAGGTGGAGGTTGCAGTGAGCCAAGATCATACCATGGCACTCCAGCCTGGATTACAGAGTGAGACTGCCTCTCAAAAAAAAAAAAAAAAAAAAAAAAAACCTAAACATTTCTGTAATCCCATCACTTTGGAAGACCAAGGCTGAGAGGATCACTTGAGCCCAGGAGTTCAAGACCAGCCTGGGCAACATGGCGAAATCACATCTCTACAAAAAATTAGCTGGGTGTGGTGGCGCATGCCTCTGGTCCCAGCTGCTCAGGAGGCTGAGATGGGAGGATCTCCCTGCAAGGCCACAGTTAGCTGTGGTCGTGCCACTGCACTCCAGCCCGGTAACAGAGTGAGACTTTAAAAAAAAAAAAAAAAAAAAAAAAAAACTAAACCAAAGAAACCCCCATTTCTCCAAAATTTGTTAGGAATGTAGGCCATCCTGTTGTCCCCCCTTTTCCTCCCTCCCCCTTCCTCCATTTTCACCTCTTCTCAGACAACCTTTTTTGCCACTTTAGCTGATTATTTTGATATAAATCTCTCTCTCTCTCCCCCTCCCTCTCTCTTGCCTGTAGTCCTGCCTCTTAACTTTTTAGTGTTAGGCATTATTTTTTGATAACTTTACTTTCCAAGGAAGCTCTATTGTGATTTTGAGTAAGTCAGTCTGCAGCATTATATTGTTATAACTTTTTTTTTGAGACAGGGCCCTGCTCTGTTACCCAGGCTAGAGGACCATGGCAAAATCATAGTTTACTGCAGCCTCAGTCTCCCAGGCTCAAGTAATCTTCCCCCCTCAGCCTCTCAAGTAGCTGGGATTACAGGCACACACCACACCCAGCTAATATATGTATATATATTTTTTAGTAGAGATGAGGTCTCCCTCTGCTATCCAGGCAGGTCTCCAACTCCTGAGCTCAAGAGATCCTCCCACCTCAGCCTCCCCAAGTGCTGGGATTACAGGCGTGAGCCACCATGCCCGGCCTATGTAAGTGCGATTTCCAGCCGAGTCAGTGTAATCTGTGACCGCATTTCTTGTTCAATCATTGTTTCTCTTGACGTTAATAATTGTCTCTCTTGTTTGTTTTCTATGTAGTTATCACTAATCAACCCCCAGTTCTATGCCAGTTCTCTAAGTCTTATTTTGAGATATTTAGATAGGTTAGACTTACATTTATTTACCTTTCTGAAGAAGTTGCTTCAGAACTTTCTGCCCCATTCCATTCTGGCCTGGCCACCTTCTAATCCTGGGATCTCCCTTTACCGTTATCCTGGGGATTCACTTCACCTCAACCAGGTTGTACAAGAATTACAAGAACCTTCAGTTTCCTAAAGGAATATGGTTTCCAACCTAGACAAGGGGTCAGTCCGTGTGAGGGTATGGTAGATATTTTCAGATAGGCAAGTTCTCAACAACAACCAACTCCCCTTACATGCTTTTCCTCGGGTAGTTGCTGAGGTGTTCCTTCTCTAAAATAAAAGAGTAAGCCCAGAAAGAGGAGGCGTCCTGGGAAACCTCACACAAAATGACTCCTGTGCTGCGGGTCCATTCTCAGTCTAGAAGTTCGGTCTTCAGTGCTGGGGAGTTTTCTTGAAAAAAAATTTCAATTCATTTTTCCTGCCATGATCCATAGATATTTTTTGGCAGTGAAGAATAAGGGAGTTAAAAACTGAATGAAACTCTAGGTGGGGACAGGATCCCTCAGTTACTGTGTGGTGACTTCGCCAAACTGTCTCTTTGGGGAAAGATGCTGCACATGTCATTCACTGTCTCTTAGGTCTTTCTCTTGGTTGCTCACGTCCTTCTGCTTGGTGGATAAAGGCCTGGCTACCAGCATTCTTAGAACTGACCGCTGTAGGTCACAAGAGGTTGGAGGCGTCCAGGGACACCTCAGCCCCTTGTGGCAGCCTTGCCCTCCCCTCCTTGTGGCCAGCACACCTCTCTTGCTCTTGCAGTGCCAGCCTCAGCCGGGCACCTCCTCAATGGGAAAGGGCCGGGGCAAGGCTTTCCAGAGCTGGGGTGTGATTTTAAATAGGCTTCCTTTCTTGCTCCCAAATTTTTTATCACCCCTTTTTCCTTTCCTTCTCTTCCTTTAGGGTTTATGTCCTTTTTAAAAAGCTTCTTTTCTATTGTTCTAGTGAAGTTTTAGAAGAGATTAGAAACCACCGTCTTTACTCAGAAGTCTGTACCAATCTAACTTCATGGGTATCATAGCATTGAAAGAACTAATTTGATTGGCTGGGCGTGGTGGCTCACGCCTGTAATACCAGCCCTTTGGAAAGCTGAGGTGGGTGGATCACGAGGTTAGGAGTTCAAGACCTGCCTGACCAACATGGTGAAACCCCATCTCTACTAAAAACACAAAAATTAGCCAGGCATAGTGGTGTGTGCCTGTAATCCCAGCTACTCAGGAGGCTGAGGCAGGAGAATTGCTTGAGCTGGGGAGGCAGAGATTGCAGTGAGCCGACATTGTTCCACTGCACTCCAGCCTGGGAACAGAGACTCCATCCCAAAAAAAAAAAAAAAAAGAACAAATTTGTTTCAAATGGCAGTCATTCTTCATGTATGTTACTGTGTTGGAACAAAATAATAATAGGCATCCTACTCAGACATATCATTCTTTGAGGTAGGATTGTGGTATGAACAGTGCTTTAATGTTTTCTGTATTTTAATGGTAAAGTTGAGCATATGTAGACGGGTGTTTATAGGATGGATCACTAGTCAGACACTGGTAAGCTCCTATAGAACATTACTAACTATTCCTTATCCTACTTTTTTTCCTTAAGACAGCTGTGAAAACAGACAGACTAGGAAAAAACCCTGAGGGAGATATTTTTATAGTTGGGTCAGAAAGGATTTTATTTTATAGTTGTTCATGCAAAGCATACTTGTCTTTAGGCGATGCAATTGATTTAAATTAAGAAAAAAATCTTAATACCAGCCATGTAGTTTTTGTAACATTTTCTCTATTTATTAAATATGATTATTACTTTAATAAATATAGTAAGATGAAAAGAAAATATTTGCCCTTGGGGTTTTTTTAACCTGAAAATGTGTAATAGGCACATAGATATTCATTTGAAAATACCTGGATCTTTGGCAATATCATCTATCCCATATTTACAGATAGCTCCAAAATTTACATCATAGCCTCCTTTCTCCTGAGACGTGGTGCGTTGTTCCCAAACACCTAGTGATGTCTGTCCAAATCCTTGTGCTCTTCTCCCGGGGCCACAGGGAGAGGCAGCCTTAAATGGAGCATGCTTTCTTCCCCTTTACTCCACCCATGCACGGTTTCCTAATGCTCACCAGTGATGGAGCCTAACTCAGTGTCACCAGCTTTCTAGTTGCTTAAGCTACATGTTTGAGAGAAGTTTCTAACCCTGTTTTTAATTCTTAACCCTCCCATCTCCATAGCTGGATCTGTCAATTCTAATTTAGAAATGTATCTCACAAGTTCCAGTTGCCCTAATTCAGGCCCTGTCTCTTTTGCCAGTTTCTTAAAATGGCTTCTTAGTCTTCTCATGACCCTCACTTGTTACTCAGCTGTCTGTCAGACATCATGCTGCTGCATACTCTTGAAGCACAATTTTGGGCTTTTTGTTTGGTTTTGGGTTTTTTTGAGACAAGCTTTCTCTGTCACCCAGGCTGGAGTGTGTGGCATGATCTCGGCTCACCAAGCCTGACTTGCCAGGCTCAAGCAACCCTCCCACTGTAAACCTTCCAGGTAGTTGGAACTACAGGCATGCACTACCACACTTAACTAATTTTTTGTATTTTGTATAGACAGGGTCTCACCATCTTGCCCAAGCTGGTCTTGAACTCCTGGCCTCAAGTAGTCTTCCCACCTTGGCTTCCCAAAGTGCTGAGATTGCAGGCGTGAGCCACCACACCTGCTCAGAAGCACAGTTCTCCCATCTGAGAGTCTTGAAGCATACTTCTGTTTATTATCCATCTTCTCCTTCCTCCCTCCTTTCCTCTCTCCTCCTTCTCCTTTTCCTCTTCCTCTTCTTCCTCTTCCTCCTCTGCTTTGCTAGTGCTTTAACTTTATATAGTCAAAATAACAGTCATGGTATTTAACATCTTTTTACAGTATGGCCTGATCAAAAAATCGTTTTTCAAATTGCATCATTCTTTTGTCATCAGACTCTTCACCCCTCCCCTGTTGGCTGGAAATGCTGTTTCTTCAGATTTCTACCTGTTGAAACCTACTCATCTTTCAAGCCTCCTCCTCCCTGGTGCCACACCCCAGGGCCCTTCCTGCGGTGTCATTTGTTGGGATTCCTTTGTCTGTCCACTGGTGTGGCAGTTTCAGCATTACCGAGCAGCCTCCAGAAGGGACCTAGTAGCAAATGTGTTTGTAATGTTTTTCCTTCCTTACTAGATTAGGATCAGGAACCAGATCTTATCTTTCTTTTTCCCTTCCTCGTCTGTCTTAGAAATTATGTTTAATCAGAGAAGACTCATTGCACTTAATATCTCAGAATTTTAGGTAAGGATTTATCTGTTTTTAGGTACATACAAATAATAAACAGGCCAATTTCCTTAATATCTTATGATTTACTAAACTTTTGTATAGGTCTGTCACACAAGTAATATTCAGAACTCAACTGCCTGCAACCTTGTTTACTGTCAACAGTGGAGAAATAGTAAAGTAGTCTGTTCAGCAGTCAGAATCCATCACAAACAGGGCAGCTTTTTCCAGCAGTGTTCAGGGCTTTTTACTCTGATCGACAAACAATTCTAAGTAGGCCGTTTCATCTGGTTTCCAAGCCTATGGCAGAGAAGGATTTAGAAATGTATAAGAGAGTCCTAAATGTGTGAGATTATCTGTCATCTACCTAAGTGACCAGGTAAGTTTATGGTACAGTTTAGAGAACCTTCCATTGAAAATGGTACCAACAAAAGGAATTTCGTGTCAGTCCTGAGCTGTCTAAATGGGTGTCAGTAGCCAAAGTTTTTGTATTTGAAGGATACACAATATCCTTTGACAACAACAGATGACTTGAGGGAGAATATTGATAAAACCACCCTATAGGGGATGGAAATGTCCCTTCTGTTTCCTGGTAACTCAGCTGGAATTGGTAAACTGACACCCCCATCCCGCTTTGTGAGTTACTGACTTTGTATACTTCCTCCCAGTTTTGGAATCTGAAGTTGAAAGAATGGCTTACTTTAAGTCAGTATAGTAGCTAAACTTTAAAAGCCCCGTTTTCAGGTACAGTGGCTCACGCCTGTAATCCCACTACTTTGGGAGGCTGAGGCACAAGAAATTGCTTAAGCCCAGGAATTCAAGACCAGCCTGGGCAACATAGACTCGTCTCTACAAAAAAATTAAAAATTAGCCTGGTGTGGTCGTGCTCCTGTGGTCCCAGCTAGTTGGGAGGCTGACTGAGGTGGGAGGATCGCTTGAGCGCAGGAGGTTGGGGCTGCAGTGAGCTGTGATTGTGCCACTGCACTCCAGCCCAGGTGACTGAGGGAGACTCTGTCTCTAAAAAATAATAAAAGCCATGTTTCAAAATCTTAGGTATTTTCTTGAAAGGTATTTTTTGCATTAAAATGTTAATTGAAGAAATTCTTTGTAATGTTTAGGCATAAAGTTAGCTGAAAGGCTCATTCTTAGCTCATTGTGTATAATGGCCAAGTGGTATGGATCATCTGCTATGTAGACATAGAAGTTGTTTTGGTGTTGGATCTCTAAAACCTAGGGGCAAGTAGAAAGTTCTGGAAGAAATTTCATAATGAGTTAATAATGTATGCCTCATGCAGCTTATTAATTTATAATAGAATCAGTGTTTTAAAACCATGTGTCTGGTCAAATCAAAAATTTAAGTTAATCAGACATTAACTTAAATTTTTACGTACTTTTGTCCTCCTTATAGAGTCTTCCTAATATTCTCACTGATGATCGATTTAAAGTTATGTTTGAGAACCCTGACTTCCAAGTAGATGAAGAGAGTGAAGAATTCAGGCTTCTGAATCCACTTGTTTCAAAAATTAGTGAAAAAAGGAAGAAGAAACTAAGACTCTTAGAGCAACAAGAACATCGTGAAAAAGTAATGTACTCTTTACCATTTAGAACTTGCTACTATGTCTTTAATATAATGTTTTCTTTGTAAGTTAGAAGAGTCTTTGATTATACTTGAGATGTAATTAAGTACATATTAAGTGGTTGACATTGGCTTGGGAGTATTATCTTATTTAATTAAAGATATTTCTTCTGATACATGCCGTAGAGCAGCTGTCATGTACTTATTAATGGGCCATGGCTACTTAAAAGAAACCAAGGGGTCTGTGTTTGACTGGGGAGAGGAGCTGCTACTTACTATTTTTATTCTCAGGAAGAGGAGGAAGAGCCGGAAGGAAAACCGAGTGATGCAGAAAGTTCAGAGAGTTCAGATGATGAAAAAGCCTGGGTCGAAGAGGTCAGGAAGCAGCGCAGACTCCTCCAGCAGGAGGAAAAAGTGAAGCGGCAGGAGCGACTCAAGGAGGACCAGCAGACAGTCCTAAAGCCCCAGTTTTATGAGATCAAAGAAGGAGAAGAATTTAGAAGCTTCAAAGATTCTGCCACAAAGCAGAAACTGATGAAGTGAGTAGCACTGCCTGAGCGTCCAGTTGACATGTGGCCGAGCCCTTGTGTTTCCTCTCTGGCGCATTGCCCTAAAGATGACACTTCTGTCTTTGGATGATGGAGGTGCAGGGGATGGAGTGGATGAGGGAAGGAGGAGGTAAGGCCGTGCGGGAGGTGATGTGAAGGAAGCACCAGCCGGCCTGAGAAGAGTGTTGCTAGTGAAGTACATTGGTCTCCAAGGAATTTACTTATTTGTAATCACAACTTTTTGAGGTATAGTTTACATGCAGTAAAATATAGGGTGTAGATAGCCTTATGAGAATCAGTAGGACACTTTTAAGCTGCAGAAGCCACACACTTTCATCCCTGTTTTTTCCCTATGGGGCTCCCTCACCTAGAGATACTTATTCTGCACCCTGCAGATCAGTGGTTTGAAGCCTTTTGGACAGTGGCAGTTAGGAGACGACTAATTTTCTGCTTCTTCACAAAGTTATTTTAAGAAGTGAGAAGCTCAGTTCTGTTTACCCCATCTCAGTTTACCTGGTTATTGAAAAAGTTACTTGGAAAATTTGCCAGAAATTTTAATTATTTTTCAGGAAAATTGAGAGATCAAAAATAGTGGTATTCTGGAATAGTCAAATACATATAGAGAGACAGAAAGTAGAATGGTGGCTGCCAAGTGTTTCATGGGTACAGTGTTTCAGGCTGGATTATGAAAATGTGCTGGAAATAGTAGTGATGGTTGTACAACAGTGTGAATGTACTTTAATGCTGCAGAGCTGTCCACTTAAAAATGGTTAAAATGGTAAGTTTTATGTTATAAATACTTACCACCCCTCCAAAAAAATTAACCTTCCCCAAAAAAAGTAGTTTATTGGAATAATTTTCAGTTGTCAGGAATCTGAGGAACAAGCGAGATGTCAAAACCAAATTGTATGTAAAATCTACGTTATGCAAGTCTCTGAGAATTTCTAGGCAAAGTATTAATGCACAAGATTGGAATATGCTGGACAGTCACAGGAGATGTCTTAAAAGAGTAGCTTGAATGCCTGGGGAGCCAAGGGAGCAGTCTCGAGGGGGAATAAGAGGCGTGGGCAGGATAGATGAGGTGTTAGGTTGGGCTCGGTACTTATCTTTACCTGGTACTTCTCCAGCTCCCAGCTCTCCATGCAGGAGAAGGTGTTTTTTCCGAAGTGGAAGGAGGAAAAGCGTGGGGAGGACATCAGTGAGCAGGTGCAATTGTTTCTTGGGTTGAGATATGTCTTAATCATCTTTATTTCACCAGCTTCTAGCAGATATCTGCAACACCAGATGTATTGAATCCTTCAATTTAGAATTCAGAAGCATTGCAAAATTCTGGTTCTGGTGAACTAACAAAAGATATGTCCACAAGTAAAGAAGCTAGTAGAGTTGACCCCTGAACAACTTGAGGACTAGCTAGTAGCACCAGCCCCCTGCGAAGTCAAAAATGTGCATTTAATTTTCTGTTTGTTTGGTTATTTTCACTAGAAAGCCTAGAACCTGACACATACAACTTTTGATTTCCCAAAAACTTTACTTTTTTTTTTTTAACCTTCCTGGTGACTTACAACCTAGAACATCCCCCAAAAATTTACTAATAGCCTATTGGTGACTAGAATTTTTAACAATCAAGGATCAATTATCACATATTTTGTATGTTCTATGTATTGTATACTGTACTCATACAATAAAATATGCTGGAGAAAAAAATATCATTCAGAAAATCATAAGGAAAGGAAAATATATTTACTATTCATTAGGTGGGAGTGGATTATTGTAAAGTATTTGTCCTTGTCTTCACATTGAGTGGTCTGAGGAGGAGGAAGAGGGGATTAGTCTTCCTGTCTCGGGTGGCAGAGGTGGAAGAGGAGGAGGTGGAAGGGAGGCGGGAGAGGCAAGTAAATGGTGTTGACTTTTATCAAAAGAACGCTGTGATCCATTGCTAGAGAGCTAGTGTGATATTTAAAAAAAAAGAACTCTGTGTGTAAGTGGAGCAGTGAGTTCAAACCCATGTTGCTCGAGGGTCAACTGTAATGTTCTTGATGTCTTTTGAAGATGTTTTCTTTACTGACCAACCTCACTTTTTAAAATAACAACTTTTTTGAGATATAATTTATGTAACATACAATTAATCTACTTAAAACATGCAGTCCACTGGTTTTTAGTATATTCAGAGTTGTGTAACCATCACCATAATTTTAGAACATTGTCATCACCCCAAAAAGAAACTCTGTGCCTCATGGGCAGTCACCCCACATTTCTTTAGACTACCCCATCTCCCATTCCAAGCCAGTCACCAGTTTGCTTTTCTGTCTCTATAGATTTGCCTATTCTGACATCTCATGTAAAAGGAACTGTACAATGTGTGGCCTTCTGTGGCTGGCTTCTTTCTCTTAGCACAGTGTCTTCAATGTTCATCTGTGTTGTAACATCTATCAGTATAGTCAGCCCTCTGTGTCCGTGGGTTCCTCATCCATAGATTCAACCAATATGAGTTGAAAATATTCAGAAAAAATTTGTAACTGTACTGAACATGTACAGACTTTTTTCTTGCCATTATTCCCTAAGCAATACAGTATAACAACTATGCATGTAGCATTTACATTGTATTAGGTATTATAAGTAATCTAGAGATAATTTAACATATGGGGAGGGTATGCACAGGTTATATGGAAATACACCGTTTTATATAACTTGAACATCCGTAGATTTTGGTATCAAAGGGAGGTCCTGGAACCAATTCCCCAGCAGATACCAAGGGACAACTCTACTCCATTTGTTTTTATTACTCAGTAATATTCCAGTGTATATATGTGTAGGCCAGTTTATGTATCTCTTCATTAGTTGATAGACATCTGGGTAGTTTCTACTTTTTGGTTATTATGAATAATGTTGCTATGAACATTGGTTTATACAGTTTTGCATATGTTTTCATTTGTGTGCGAGAATTGGAAGAAATTGCTGGTCATTTAGTAACTCTATGTTTAGCCTTTTCAGAAACCGGCAAACTTGGCCAAAGTCTGCGCCATTTTACATTCCCCAGCAGTGTGTGCAGCCTCACTTTTTGTACAGCTGTTATTGTAGGTGTTTTATTTGGAGTCCTGCTTGTTTGTACGTTCTGGTTCTGTGGAGTGAATTTATTTGTTGAGTATATGCTGTTTTTGTCTTGCCCTATTTACTGCTTTATCTCTGGCTCTTGAATAAGTACCAGAATAAAGTGGGCACTTGAGATATACTTGCTGAAAGTGTGAATCTTCTTTGCCTTGACAACATGTCAGGCAACTCAGAAGTTACTCCTTCAAGATCTGCTGAGAAAGGACTCACTTTCCCCATAACCATTGACCAGGAAAACCTGGGAGCAGTTGTTTTGAGTGTAACCATGGCAACAGGAGGCTGTGATTTGGGGGTAGGCAGTCTGACTAATCTCTAACATTCTTCCTTCTGCCTGGGGGCGACAGTAGGATATGGAAGTATAAACAAAGGGGATAAAAATGTTTATCTAAGAATAAACAAAAGCGAGGTGAATACACTGTACTTAAGCATTCTTACTAAGTTAAATGTCACTAAGTTAAATATTCTTTTTGAGAACTATGTAAGTGATAATACTTACATGAGTATTTAGTGAAACATGATCCTTCAGAGAACTAAAGTGACTCTTTATGTTTATTCTGCAAGTTACCGCAAGCCAGTCAACAACAGATAACGTCAGATTGAGTGTTTTATATTTGAATGTTCCCTTGGACTTGCCCAGCTTTAAAACTGTTTCTGTAAAGGGAAAGGTGGGTCGTGATTGGTAGCTGGAGACTTGAGTGAGCTGTCTGTGTTGCTTGATGTAGTCATATGGCTTTAGCTAAACACATATGTCTGTTGACACGTATTTTTAGGCCTTACAGTGTGCTAACTTTGTGAGTCTGTTCATCCACTTATCAGCCTCTCTACCACCCATTCAATCATCAAGTATTTCTCAACTGCCCAGTGCGAGCAGACCACCATTCTAGACCCAGGGGATGGAAGAAAGACACGGCCTGCATGCCTGAAGCGCTCATGGGAAAGGAGCAGAAGAAGGAAGGGCTGAATTTGAGGGGACTTGAAGTCATAGGGAAACTGGTCTTGGAAAGGTGCAGAGTGGAGCACTCAGGGCTAGTGGGAAAGAAGGCATTTTTGGCAGAGGCAAACATGGCCACAGGCAGATGCTGTGAAGGGTGGGGGGTGCCCTCCTTTAGCCAGAGCACTTGGTGCATGGAGGGGTGGCTGATCAAGCACTAGAAAGCCACCATCTTACAGCTTAGATGAATGGGATCAAATCTATCCTAGCCCCTCCCCTAGTATCGTAAGTACTTTTATAATAAAACTACCACATGATTGTTGTAGCAAATAAAAACATAGCCATAAAAAGTTCCTATTCCCGGAAACCTGTTAGCAAAATATTATCTCCATTTTAGAGAGACAATGTGGGGAGAAGCTGGTCACCCAGAGACCAGCTCTCAAACTATTAGAATCATCTCAGTTACAAGGACCACAGGCCTGAATGATGGAGCGGAGAGGAACAGACAGACCAGAAGACTCAAGAGTAAGAAAAATGGGCACAAACTCCAACGTCTTTTTCTAATATCCAAGGAGAAGGGGACAGGGATGACGCTGAGGTGCCTTGTCAGTGTTGCCATTGAGGTAAAAAAAAAAATGCAGAGTACAAAATAGGTGTAAGGCTAAACTCAGTGAGCTGGGTTTTGTGCGCGTTACACAGATGGAGTCCAGGCGTCTTCTCCGTCAACATTCAGTAAACCAATGGCCGTGCCCATCGGGCCCATGAAGAGGCAGCTGGAGATGTCACTTTGAGAGATACCAGCTTTCACTGTGTGCTCCAGATCATGAATGAAAAGAGATTTACTGTAATCGTATAGAGTAAGATTAGGGCTAAGAATAGAAGCCTGGGGAAAAACAAATATTTTACTTGAATCTGTGATAAAATCCATTCCATACACCTCTCTAGAGAAGAATACAAATGCCTGTGAGGCATTTGCGTAGAATTTTAGAGACCTCACAGATGTACTGATTGCCTAGGAATTCTATCCTAGGCTGGGAATTCTGTTAGAGAGCAGACAAAGGACAAGATGGGCAGTAAAAACCCTGGAGTTGTCCAAGAGCTGAGGGGAAGACTGGAAAAGGTCAGACATGGAGAGTGTCTCAGAGGAGGAGTGCTGCTAACGCCACAGAGCAGGGGCCCAGGCACGAAGACGGGGAAGAGGCCAGGATGCGGATGGCCTTACTGGGATGTGATTCTCCGTCCAGCCATTGGCTGGCTGCAGTAGAGAGATGAATGACTGGGAGATACAAAATATGGTGAACAGTTAGTGTCGGTGAGTCTTTCAGGAAGTTTGGTGGTGAAAGAAAGGGATGAAAGCCAATAACTTGGTGGGAAGCAGTTTATATATAGACTTGAGAGATGTGATTTGTTAGTAGGAAGAGAAGACTCAGCCATGGAAAGAGGGTGCTAAGGAATTGAGAGAATTCAGTCAGTTGACAAAGTAGCATTTGGTAAGGAACTGGGTGGCAGTGGGCCCGAGTACCAGCTAAGGAGAGCCTCAAAAAAGACAAGGAATGAATCCTCAGAGACACAGAGGAAAGAAGCCCGATGCATGGATGTAATTTTGTTTATAGGTGGAAAGACTGGGAGTCCATGCTTGTTGGCCTCAGGAATCTGGGCACATCAGCCTTTTCTGGTAGTGGAGCAGCCATGACCGGCAAGGTATAGTAGTGGAGGTATGTTCGTTGGTGAACAGTGGCGGAAGAGAGTCCCTAGAGTGAAAACTCCACATTTCAGCAGATTAAGGATAACTCCTCTTCATGAGTAGTAAATTCTAGCTGCCAGGAGGCTCTTCAGTTTCGTTTATGAAAGCATTCTTTGAAGTCCCTGCCCTGTGGTAGGTCCTAGAAATTCAAAGATGGTTAAGAAGTTCCTGCCTTTGGGGAGCTCATCTTCTTCCCCAGGTGGCTTGGTAGCTTCTGGTGAGCTTCTCATGTCCAGCATTGTCGGCTTTGTGAATTAATATGGCATGTTTTTACTCTTCAACTCACGTTCCTCTGATAGTGGATAAGAGCTGAGATAATACAGCCTTGTTTTAGTATAAGCATTTAAAAATCTAATCTGGGAAGTAATTAAATTCCAGACTTACATTTTTAAAAAGAGAATCTTATATTACTCAAGGAGTATGTACTCAGTCCTATGTAGGCATATTATCATTGTAATACTGAAGAGTGTGGACTGAAGTTAGAATCTCTCCTATCCCCACCTCCCTCCTTGAGCTCATGGCTGTGTGTGCACCATACTTTTCACCTTTAAAAAATGCATTTCCTCCTATATGTGTCCACACTCACAGATCTAGAGTTGTAGCTTTTTTCTTTAACATGAATGGTTCATACTCTTTGTTATTTTTTGAGATGGTCTCGCGCTGTCGCCCAGGCTGGACTGCAGAGGTGCAGTCATGGCTCACTGCAGCCTCAACCTGCTGGGCTCAGATGATCCCCCCACCTCACTCTCCTGAGTAGCTGCAACTACAGGCCACCCACATGCGACTAATTTGTAAATTTTTTGTCCAGATGGGGGTCTCATTTTATTTCCCGACTGGTCTTGAACTTCTGGCCTCAAGACATCCTCCTGCCTCAGACTCCCAAAGTGCTAGAATTGCAGGCACGAGCCACCCTGCCTAGCCTAATTATACTGTTTAACTTGCTCTTTTCATTAAACAGCAAATCTCGGAAATGTTTCTTTGTAAGTCTAGTAGGTCTGCCTTCTGGCTGCACAAATACTTTCTAAGGTGGAGGTGCTGTGATTTATGTAATATTCCTCTAACTGTGGATGTTAGGTTGCTTCTTGTGTTTCTCTTGCCCTTTTCACAGTCACAAATATGTATACACATGGACAAGTATTTCTTTAGGATATATTCCTAGTAGGAGTTGGCTGGATCAGCAGGGGTGTATGATAGAGACTGCCAGATCACCCTCCCAAAAGGCTTGAGCACTTTGCACTCTGGCCAGAGCGCCTGTCTCCCCGCACTCCAGTGACAGCAGATATTAGGAATCTTTTAAATCTTAGTTATGCCTATAGATGAGGCATCAGATTTCATGGTTGCTTGAGTTTAAGTCTCCTGAAATAGGGCCTTTGAAGCAACACATGTAAACTGAAAGCATTCAAATAAAGTTTTTAGTAAACTTTATGGCATATGTAAATATTTGTCAAAGGTACTTATTTAAAGCAAAGTACGCCGGGCACAGTGGCTCATGCCTGTAATCCCACTGATAACATTTTAAAGCCTATATGTGTTTTCTTAGCAATCACAAGTTTGGGGATTGTTTTTAATCTACTTGTTCCAATTAAATTTTCCCCTAGAAACCTTTACTATAAACTAATGAAAAAGTCCCCCATGGCCGACAGACCTAAAGTAAAGCCTAGGTAGGGAAGAGTAGGGAGGAGGAGGGGAGGGAAGGCTGGTTCTGCCGTCCTCCTCTGCCACCTGCCAGTGCCCTGGAGGAAACATGCTGAGAAGCACCTGCAGCGCGGTTTTCTGCCTTTCGTTTTTCCATTCAATAAGGAGTTTTCAGGTGTTCCTGGAGCACAGGAACAGTGTCTACTTCTTAGGTCTCTGACCAAAGTCACGCTCAAGAAGCAGGCTGTGGAACTGCTGGTTAGATTAGCAAACGCTTTCAGTAAACTGACTTTCAAAGAGAGGGAAGTGGAACTTCTTAATGTAGAAATCTCCATACACAGCCCCTGTCTGTGTCTGATCTTCTGCCATGGCTCATTCCAAAACCCAGCTTGTCTTTCCAGGTAGCCTAGACAGAACAAGTTTTTACAAGTGCACATTAAAAGTACACTGAGAGAAAACCCAGAATGTGTATGCCCTTTCGTGGAGGAAGTAAGGTCATTTTTAACAGAGTAATAATTTCCCACAATTTACTGGAAAAATCTCTTGCTTCCTAAATTACTGTTTCATGTATACCATCTTTTCTCAGTGGTTCCATAGTTATTCGGAATTCTTGTTACCTTTTTTTTTTTAAGTGAAAGTAAATTATTTACTTAAGAAAGTAAAGGAATAAAAGAATGGCTACTCCATAGGCACAGTGGCCGTTACCTTTTAAACCTCAGAGTTTGTAGCTATGAAAAGAAAGAAGAATGAACTGAACAGGTTGAGGAATGTGCTAAGGCTCACACAGTTCACATACATACCAGAGTCTGTTTACACTTCACTTTTGAATGGTTAGAAGAAAAAAAAAACTAACCTAAATCTTAATTTCATTCAGTTTGTCACGTGGAAGCTTGTCGTTGAGAATACTTAATGGACAAGTTTCCTGAACCAAACTGTATAAATCAAATATGGTCTGACATAGGCCTGGAAGCCAGCAATTCTGAAATTGGAATCCTGAGCTTAGAACTGAATCCTTACCTGGCCTGGGGCAAGTCATTTCACATCTTACCTCCCCTTTTTGCCATCTCATCTATAAAGGATAAATACTTCTGTCTCAGGGATGTTGAAAGGATTAATTAGTTAGTCTGTAAAGAACTTTGAAGATGAAAAGTACTTTAAAAGTGCTTCTTAATAACATTATTGCTTAGAAAAGAGTTTCACTTTTATGCTAACCACTTTATGTCTCAAATTATATAAAGAAGGTATGTTTAGTACATTACTACGAGTTGTAAACTAGAGATAAATTTCTCATGATGTGAACATCAAACATTAGCTTCAGAATTTCAAAGGAGCATCACTTTGTCTTAGAGATCATTTAGGAGCTGTGTTCTCCTCAGTAATTAGTTACAAAGATCATATTTCAGGGAAAAGAAGACCCTTTCAAACAGTTCAGACTTTTTTTTTTTTTTTTTTTTTGCAGTCAAGTTTCTTAGCACTCACTTTAAAGGGCTGCATTGAATTTGGTCTGGGGCAGGGAGGGCAGGAGACAGAGTATACTATTTTTGAGGAGGGAACAGAGTAGAAGAGAACCATATTGTTTTGTCTTCCCTCTCATCTTTCTTAATCTTCTCGGAGGATAGGAGTCTATTGCTTTAGCCATTTCGAGAAAAAGTTAACTGTTTAAACTTACTAAAATATATATCATTAGGCTTAATTCAGTGTATTTCCCTCTAAACCAAGTTAACCCAAAGGGCCAGTGTTCTAGTTTATAATAAAACATTATTATAACATGCAGTGAAGTTTCATATAACTGGTACAATATTCATATTCTTTATTGGAAAGCAGAGGAGGGGTTGTGTTAATTATACAGATGACAGTGAAATGCAGGGTACAGCAGACTGTAACAGAGACATAAATAAATAAAGAGAGCCTGGAAGAATTTGGAAAACATGCTCAAGAAATGAAATGAGATTTAAATTTGGAATGAAGTATGTCAGAAAGAGTAAGTCAAGTAAGAAACTAAAAGGAAAGATACCTGGAGAGATAGCAGTGGACAGAGCTGAATCCGGTAGAATTTACCCAAAGTGTAATTGCTTTTGTTTTCTCTCAGTGTAATCAGACAGATTCATGTTTCAAGCTGTTCGTGCTGTGGGATGATGGCTTACAGGCTACTGAGCTAAGACTGAGTGAAGGAGAAACCAGAATTATCATAGCTCTTCTCTGTGGCTTGACCTGGAGGACTTAATTTGTGTTTGTTCCTTTGTAAAAGGTGGATGAGTGGCTAAAATACTCACATACCTAATTTGTGCATTGTTTAAGTATATCATTATATCATAAATGCCACTGACCATTATAATCAGTTGGATGCTTCAGAGGAGATTGCTCTTTGCATTTGGTCTTCAGAAATATGATTTATTTTAGTAAGGTAAGTAGCAGCCATTGAAGCGTTTGGTATTGCCACTTAAAATATTAAATTAGTGGATGCTTTTGCCAGCCATTGTTTTCCAGTCTATCTCTTGAATATGAATAATGACTATTTGAGTGCACCTAATTCTTTCTATTTATTGTGCTAAATGAAGGATATTTTCTGTTTACCACATGTGTAAACATTGTCCTTTGTGATTACTTCTAATCAAAACTTGTTTCAGATGGTAAATCAAAACATAATTCTGACTAATGCGGCATTCTTTTAAATTTCCCATAGCAAAACACTTGAGGATCGTTTGAAGATTGAAGCAAAAAATGGGATGTTGAGTGTATCCGACACCACTGTTGGCAGCAAACAGTTGACATTCACGTTAAAGAGAGTGAGTTATCTTTTATTGTTATTTTTAAACTCACAATAGGCTTTCAATAGTGTTTTCTGTGTGTGTCCCCAGAGCAGCCCTCTCATGCTTTTCCCCTATTGAGGAAGCTCTGTTTCCTGTTCTAGCACGTTCCCTGCAACCAGAGCCCCTGGCAGGCCAAATGTGTGACTGCAGCAAAGCGCGGAGTGTCACTGGTGTCCCAAGGGAGGCAGGGACTTAGTAGCCATGGAGTTAGCTCTGTTGGAGATTAACCAGCTGTCTTGGTTTCTGGATTGCTGTGTGACCTGAGGCGCGGCTTTGTAAAGCAAAAGCCCCGTCCTGACCATCTAAGGATGTAGGGCTGCCTGGTGTGTATGTGGACTCAAGAAGACGAGGAGTCGGTGAGTTCTGATGCCCTGTGATGGTTATGCCCAACCTGCCCAGATGCTATCGTTTTAGAAGACGGACCGCTCTGCCAGTGCTCATCCTATTCTCAGCTGGTTTCTAAGACCCATTTTTTTAACCAGTGGTAATAATCCTGTCACACATTGTAGGAGAAATAAGCTGCTTAACTATTTGCTGTTAACTGGATACAGTTTTTATTTCTCAAATTTTTTTCTCATTCATACTCAGTCCTCTTTAATATAGTCACCAAATAGAAAAGAATGACAAAGATTTCATTCCTTTTTTTTTCCCTAAACAGTAGTAGGGAGATTACTATTCTTTTTTAAAATTGAGATATAATTCACAGACCATATGCATTCTTTTAAAGTGTACAGTTCAGTGGTTCTTAGTGTATTCACTGAGTTGGGCAACCATCACACTAACCAATTCTAGAACATTTTCATCACCCCAGAGAGAAGCCCTATAGCCTTTAGCATTTCCCCCCATGTTTTCATCCCCCAGCCCCTGGCCACCACTCATCTACCTCCCGTCCCTGTAGCTTTGCCCGTTCTGGACATTGCTTACAAATGGAATCATTCAACATGAAGTCTTCCGTAACTGGCTTCTTTGACGGAGCATAATGTTTTCGAGGTTTATTCATCCAGTGGTGTAGCTTGCATCAGAATTGCATTTCTTTTTATGGCTGATGAATATACCATTATATGTATATACCACATTTTGCTATTTATTCATGTTTTAAGGGACACTTGGGTTGTGTTTTGTGTTCTTTTGGGGGAAGCTATTAATAATCGGCTATGGAAATTAATGTCTAAATGTTTGCATGAACATGTATTTTTATGTATCTTGGGTCTGTACCTAGGAGTGGAATTGCTGGGTCACATGGTGTAGCTATTTAACTTTCTGAGGAACTTATTAGACTGTTTCCCAAAGCGGCTGCACCATTTCACATTCTCACCAGCAGTGTGTGAGGGTTGCAGGCTTTCCGCATCCACACCCACACCTGTCACTGTCTGTTGTCTTTATTATAGCCATGCTAGTGGGGTGAGTGGTGCTGTTTGATTTGCAGTTCCCTGATGGCTAGTGACGTTGAGCATATTATCACATGCACAGTGGCCATTTGTGTGTCAGCTCTGAAGAAACACCTCATCACATCCTGTACCCATTCATCTCCGATTTCCCTGAAATTCTCCCAGCCTGCATCCAGGAGGCTTGCCAAGTGATAAAAACACTTCATTATTCTAAGTGCAAAAAGCTTTTCAGTTAATGCTGCCTGCTGAGAGCAAATTTACCCTCTTACATTTATCACTTATGTAAGCCAAAACACATTCAGCGGGACCCTACGGTGCCTGTTCCTCATTTCATATCAATTTTCTTCATACCTGGAAGCATTCCTTGATCCCCTCTGAAATGCAGGTGATGTCAAGTGGGTGGGAGCAGCGCAGTCTGCAAGGATCCCAGGTCTGCCGTGCAGCCACTCAGCTGCTGCAGATGCCCTCTGTGGGGTCTGTGGGCACCTACTTCGCAGTAACATGAAAATCAAGCCTTTTCCCACTGTTTTCTAAATTGGAAGGTACTGAGTTGAAGATCGGTCTAAAATTTGTGGTAACATGAAAATAAGATGGCTCTGAAATTATATTTTTGTTTATAAAAATAGTATTAAGAATTGCTTGAAATGGCTTCATAATTGAATCAAGCAGAGGCTCTGAAACTGTTTTGAGGAATGTGTCAGTGTTTGATGTACATGTTTCCTCTCTTGACTAGCAACATTTTAGTTATTAAAATCTCAGTTTTACTTGAGTAAGTTTTCAATAAATTGTACATATTCAGGCAGTTGTTCATACCGTTCTCTTTTTATACTGCAAGTTTGATAATGCTCAGGTAGAATCTTAAGTTTTTCCCATATTTGTGTATTTACCTTCTAAAACTTCAGTGAAATTCAAGAGGAGAAATCTGTGCTCTAATGTTGTCTAAAATTGCATAGTGGCAAAACTGGAATTCAGTCCCAAATCTAATTTTTTTTTTAAGTCAGCAAGTCAGTAACTAGCACCCAAATCTAATTTTTAAATGCTGTTTAGTACAGTTTCTCTTCAAGACTAAGGCTGTTGCTGATACAGGTGTGCCCGTTTCCGCCTGTCCTCCTCCTCCCTCTGTGACAGGAATACTGGAGGCTGTGGTGAAGTGGTCAGGAAGAGATGGCAGGGGACCTGGGAGAAGCACTTACGCGCCCATAGATCCTCCTGGATCCATCACATGGCAGCAGGGTCTTCCGGATGCAACCTTGGGACAGAGGCTAGTCATAGTCCTTTTTCTGCAGGAACAATAGCCACTGCTTACAAGCTCCTCTTGGAGCTCCTACCTTGGTGGAGAAAGTCTGGCAGAGCTTCCCAAAATGTGTTCCAGGAGATGTAAATAGCAATCCTAGAAGGTGACTTTTGCCATCAGACAGGTAAGGGAAAACCTTGGAATTGATGTCCATGATGAAGACTCATGAGGTGCCTTAACTTAGAAGCTCCACACACGTTCATCTGTATTTAGCACATCTTTTCCAAAATCATGTGAAGAAACCCTAAACAAATCCTGATTAACATGAAGTGAAATACTGTTTTTTTTGTTTTTTTTTGGAATAAAAAGAATGAAAGAGAGAAAGAAAGAGGAAGAGATTATAGAAAAAGAGAGAAAAGGAGAAAGAAAGAAACAGCAAAAGAAAGAAAAAAGAAAAAGAGGAAGAGATTTTAGAAAAAAAGAGAGAAAAGGAGAAACAGCAAAAGAAAGAAAAAAGAATGAAAGAAAGAAAGAGGAAGAGATTTTAGAAAAAGAGAAAAGGAGAAAGAAAGAAACAGCAAAAGAAAGAAAAAAAAGAATGAAAGAGAGAAAGAAAGAGGAAGAGAAAGAGGGAGAGAGAATGGGATTCTTGTTTTATTGCCCAGGCTAGAATACAGTCTAAAAATGGGTATTAAAAACCTCTTTTATGCCAATAATTGTGT